>OX155970.1:21412546-21617546 GCA_944548615.1 Micropterix aruncella | reverse complement strand
AAAGCCTTGGAGAGGACCAATTTAAAAAGGGAATTGTAAATAATTTGGTAAGAAACCCAATTTATGGTATAAGGGAGTTTATTTTCCATGTTGATGATTAATGAAATGTGTAAAATTTTAAACATAATGGTATTATGATACCTGACATTCTAATTTTCATATAATTTATTATACATCTATTCATTTTTCAAAAATATACGATGGCATATTGCTGGATTGACAATAAAATATTTTTTTTTTGGATTATTCTACATAGAATTTGCAATTCTATTTTAATATATTATTTTCCCTGATTCTTAAATCACATTAGTATATTTTGATTATTTGTATGTAGGTAATATTGAATATAATATTACAGTCATGACAACTATCATGATAGTTATGTTTTTAATAATGAAATTTTTAGCATTTAATTTTGTGACGCATCCAAGTGTAGGAATGCCTATCTACTGGAGTAGTTGATTGTATTTTTTTTATTGTATTGTATTGTATTTTGGAGAAGTCGAACTGAATAACGTGTATGTTGATGTTCATGTCGAGAGATTCTTGAAAATCGAAAGGGTCAGGTGAATAAGGCATGGAAAGATGGTTAGTGTGAGAGATGTCGAATGATCGAAAGATGTGAAAGATGTCGAAAGATGTCGAACGGTCAAAACTGCTAGGGCTTGTTCTGTGGTTAAAGACCTGGAGTGCACGAACAACGTGAAAACCAATGATCAGTATTAGGGTGAAATAAAAGAAGAATATTGACGAAGCCATTAGAGTCGCTCAAGCCCACCCTTTACGTTCAAGGACTTATAAAGGAAAATGTTTAGGACTTTATAATTAAAATGTGTATTATGTTGAAACGGTACTTTAATAATATAATTATCGCCACAAGTATTCTCAAGAACCTAGAAAGGATGACCTAACAATGGTAATTAATATTATAAACCATTGTTTCCCAACTTCATATAATATAGTTTCGATAATCGATTTCGATTTCGATAATCGATTTCGACATTAAAATAAATTATTTTAACTTAGATGATGCTTTAACTTAAGACCCAGTGACAAGCAAAGGCATGTAACGATCCTTAAGCAATGTACATGCAGTCAACAAATGCATTGAATTCCAGTGAAATGCACTGACACCAATTCAGCCATTGTTCTACCTCGTGCAGCGATGAATCAGCGCGATTACGCGACTACTGTATTAAATCAGTTACACAGAACAACACTTTTACTCGGAATATTTTGGATTGCATCGTTTTTCGACCTATATAAAGCGGCGAAAATACGACCAAAGTATCATTCCTCGAGTGATCACGCCCCCCAAGACAGCGACGGCTACACCCGGCACCACTCTCACGAGTCAGGTCAACGGGTTCGGCTTCTTGGGTACGCCTTCCTTCCTTCCTTATATCGAGACGAGACGCATCAGTCTGCACTCCCACAGACTCGAGCCGTGCCAAGTACGAGATACTCGGAGCACAATTACAATCCTTATCCATACATCCTCGTAACTTCAGGCAGATAGCCATTACATCCGCGGCAGCCACGGGCGTATATAAGGGGGGGGGGGTTAGGGGGTCCGGACCCCCCCCCCCTTAGCATACGACAAAATATTCGGAACGAAAATGAGTTCACCATTCTTTTCGAGCAAGCAAAGCAGATGAGTTCAAGCGACATAATTGTTCCAAGAACGACTGAAAGGCAAACCCAGCGTAGCTCCAGGAGAAACTGCCGAAATATATTACCGTAGAAATGTATTTTACCCTTTCATTGACCATGTGGTTACAGAACTTATTTTATTTAAAGGTAGGTACTTAAAGTAACTATCATTTGTGCGGGATTAACTTGCGATTACTTTTTATGTTTACGTAATTTTTAAATAACTGAGATTGGAGTTTAGAATTTTGCTTTTTTCTGCGTGAAGTCCGGCCAATAACTAGTTTATCTTTATACTTTTTCGTACCCGCGGACCCCCCCCCCCCCCCATGTGAAAGCTATAGCTACGCCCGTGGCGTCAGCATATATCCTATTCGGGAAGAGTTAGCAACTGGCAATACAACTCTCAATAATTACCTTCTGATACACTTTAAATTGACTTTTAATACGGAGAAAACCCGCACGTTGACACCACCACCTCACATCAAATAACAAGGTGGCCCGTCACAGGCACTTACCTTACGGGTGCTATAAGCAAATGACAATATCCTCGCTTTCGACGAGGGCTTTGTAGGGATTTGGGCCGATCGCCGGCGAACGATCACCCTCCATCCATTCATCATAAAAACAATACTTATACTCCATGGAAATAAATAAATCGTTTGGTGATGAAATCAAACGAAAATACATAGAGCAAACATTGAGAAAGTATGTTATTTCGAACAGTGAAAATCAACGGCGAATGCCGTCTTCTTATTGGTTTGAAGTTTATAACCAAAAATTTGAAAAGTTTTCGAAGTTAAAAAAAAATTGATTAAATATTGCTGGGTGCTTATCAGCCAGCTATGAAATCAAATCAATAAATAATTGATATGCTTATTTTATTGAAAGAAAGTAATCAAACCTTCGTCCCGGAATGAGAGTTTAAACTTAAGCCTGTTGTGAAATATTTAGCTGATTTTTTGAAACTTTTCGAAGTTTACTATTTATAATATTTAATAATTTTGATATACATATAGCTCATACTAGCTTGTTATATTTATGTAAATACACAGAATAGGAAAACTTTCGGCCGATAATCGCTTCCTGCGATTTAAAATAAAAGTCGCTGATAAAGGCGGAGAATTGGAAGTGCGAGTTAGACGATGGTAGGTATATGAATAGGTATATAGATATAAAATTTTATTATAAATTGTGCATAAACATTATTGTGTTTCAATTACCCGAATGTTGAACAGGATGGCGGCGTCGACTACAATGGGCGAACCCGTCACCCCAGGCGGGTATAATGATATAGATCGTTCTTTCAGCCGTGGGATGAGCGAAGAAGACTTGGGGATAAGACAATCTACTGTCTAGTTCACCAGCAACCCGTTAGACCAACGCTTTACGGCGAGACACCGGGAAAGGTAAACAGCGGGCAGCCTCACCCCCTAACTACCAGTTTTGGCAGGATATATCCATCTGGAATGATCCTTCAGGATACCTCCTTTGAAATCGCGACAAAAAAATCGTCGAAATCACGAGAGAAACAAGAGCTACATGGCTGTCAGAAGCAGACTGCTCGATTTAGACGGTGCTTAACGTCAATTTAAGCGTCTGAAGAGCTCTGTATAAGCCCCCTGCAGGTATGACCCATGAACGGGAATACCAAAACGTAAGTTCAAATTTAAGCGTCGGTTTAGCGCGTCTTTTGACCTCAATTTAGGCACATTCGAGAAGCGGACTGTCCAGTGTAGCACGTTTTAGGGTACAACGCGAAGAAGAAGAATTGAGTAGAATTATTTAATCTTTTCAGAGCGGCGCCCACATCCCGCCCATACTGTTTCCATCCTATGCTATTGGAGCTGTGGTTGACAGCAATGTGGAAAGTAGTTGAGCAAACCCTTAGGGTAATCCACCGAGACCCACAAAGTTTGAAAACCATTATTTTCAAGTGTAAATCTGAAGTAGATAGTGATAAAGAACCACTTGTGGAACACCTGGGTAGAGGTTAATCAGTAATGACTTTAGACCGTGGCATATAAAAGGACCTGATTTGGTTAGAAACACTTATTCAGCATTGATTTATCAAGGTGAGTTTGTAATTAAATCAATAAATTTTTATTTTAAGTGAATCATTGGATATTGACTTTCTTCAATGTTTTACATATTCGGTCGTAACTATTCTCTTTAACTCTCTTTAACTAACTCTGAAATTATTGGCTGACTCTTTATTGACTGTTTTCCTTAAAGAATGTGTCTCATCATCATCATCATCATAAGCCGGTAGACGTCCACTGTTGGACATAGGCCTCCACCATAGAACGCCATGACGAACGGACTTAAGCCGCCTCCACCCACCTATTTCTTGAGACCGTAGCAATATCATCGGTCCATATTATAGATTACTCAATGCCCTACTACGTTTTGGCATCTGTGATTTTACAATGAAGCGCAACGTATAGATGGCATTCATAATTCTATACATTGAGTAATCGTCTCTAATGTTCAGTAGTCATTTTCTATCTCAAAATAAAATACTAATATAATAACTTTATTTTGATTATTATTGATATGTAGATACATATTAAATTTTTTATGATGTTTTTATTATTATTGTTATTATTTTTTATAATTAATTATTAATAAGGTAATAGCGTATTGATGGTTAAGTATGATACTTAAAATTAAGTATGGTACCTATATAAATATAATAAGATAGATTTCTCAAGATGATTATAATTAAAGTAAATTGTATACCTTGGAACAGGCGGAAGCCTAGTTAGGTTATGACTTTTGTATATTGCAACTACTGATAATTTGGAATGAATAAATTAATTTAATTTGAATTTGAAATAACAAACGAATGTTTAAATCATAGCTCTTATTATTTTAATATTATTTACATAAATCTGTCAATTTTAATTTGGTATACAGGTTTCAATACATAATACTTAGGCATGTTTAAATCGACTAATATATGGCATTTTAATCACTCCGTATTATTTCTATAATATAATCAGCCTATATAAAATTGCGATAGATGGCTTTAATATTTTTATGTTTTTATTGTTTTCATTGATTAAATAATGGGTTTTAAAAATCATCAGGCTTTTATAAAACACCATTTATTATCAATGTTATTGTAGATAGCTAAATAATTTGCTATTACTTTCGCCGGACAATGCTATAAGCGGCGCCACCTGCATGTCGCTGGCGCAGAAAAGTTATCAAAACGTGCAATGGCAGTGAGCAATTTAATACTCTAAGTCTAAATATGATCAACGCTACTAGTCAAATAAAATGTTTCAGCTTTGATTATGTATATAACCACTATAGTTTTTTTTCCTTGGATAGTTAAGGATTTTGAGTTTTTTCTCAATATTCAGATCGGCTTTACTGCTACAATCTGTCTATAACAGCCTATATCAGTATATATTCAACTAAAGTTCAACATTGTATATGTATTTTATTTTATAAATAGGTCCAGGTCAAATATCTATTATTATAACTTTTCTCGTGTGTCAGTGGATGAATTACTGGTTTAAGTAGCGGCCATGCGAGTCGCTGAACGAAAGTAGTACTCTTCATAGCTGTTTGAAAAAAAGCACGTGTGTAACCTTATTTAACGCTACATTTGGCGCCCAACGTGGGGCTTTTTCTGTAATTGACATTGTTTTTGTACATCTGGTGGTGTCAACCCAACGGGCGAACCTGTCATCCCAAAGGATTTTAACGACATCAGGTCGTTCTGTCTCTTATGAAGTGAAGGTGTAGACTTAGCGGACAAAGATCTAGACCTTGCACTGTCTATCTCAAAATCAAAATCAAAATCAAAATGTTCTTTATTCATATAGACACAATTAAATATTATTTTTAATTTATGTTCTTAAGATGCGTCAAAGCCTTACTCCCAAGCCGTTTTGTCATTTACATAATCAGATATTGTATAGTATGCTTTTTTATACAATTTTGCTTTGATGGTAGCTTTAAACTTATTTACAGATAGTTCTCTAATAGTATGAGGAAGTTTGTTATAGAAGCGTATACATTGTCCGAAAAAAGAATCGCTTATTTTGTGGAGACGAGTAGCACGTACAACAAGGTTATGCTTATGTCTAGTATTAACATTATGAGTGTCGCTTTTTTTTTTAAACTTGTCAATATTCTTGTGGACATAGAACCGATTTTCGTATATATATTGTGATGCAACAGTAAGAATATTTATCTCTTTGAATTTTTCTCTAAGTGAAACTCGAGGACCAAGTTTATATATAGCTCTTACAGCACGTTTCTGTAGTATAAAGATGTTATTGATGTCCGCACAGCTTCCCCAGAGAAGAATCCCATAGGACATAATGCTATGAAAGTAACTAAAGTATACTATTCTTGCTGTATCTACATCAGTCAGCCGCCTTATTGTTTTAACTGCGTATGCCGCAGAGCTAAGTTTTCCTGACATTTTCTCAATTTGTGGGCCCCATTGTAATTTGGAGTCAATTGTTATCCCTAAAAACACAGTTGAAGCAACAGGCTCCAGTCTAGTTCCATTTATTTCTATATTGGTTTGTACCTGCTTAACATTAGGTGTAGAAAATTTAATCACTTTGGTTTTTTTTTCATTTAATAGTCGGTTATTTACATTAAACCAATTAACAACTTTTGAGAGTGCATTGTTAACTTCGTCATAATTGTACAATTTTCGACTAATTTTAAACGTCAAAGAAGTATCATCAGCAAACAATACAATTTCGTGATTATTCCTTATGTGAAAGGGTAAATCATTGATGTATATTAAGAAGAGAAATGGGCCAAGAATGGAGCCTTGTGGGACACCCATGGTGACCATTGATCCTGGTGATCTTTTACCGTTTACATCAACCTTCTGAATTCTATTTCCCAAGTAAGAAGTAAGAAGATCAAGAGGGTTGTTCCTAATGCCATAGTGATGTAATTTCCTAACTAGTGTATCATGGTGTACACAGTCACAGAAGATGCCTAATGCGTATTGTGACTCTTCCCAGGCATTCAATATACCTGTCAATAGTTCGGTTCCCGCATCTATGGTTGAGCAACCCTTCGTAAATCCAAACTGTTTCTTATGAAGTAAATTATATTTGTTAAAATGAGTGTGCAATTGTCTAAGAATTAATTTTTCGAAAATTTTACTCAAAGTGGGAAGTACGGAAACTGGTCGAAAATTCGAGGGATCAGAAGTATCGCCAGATTTAAATAATGGTATAACTTTACTATGTTTCATCAGATCAGGAAACACTCCAGAAGTAACACAACAATTGAATATATATGCTAGATAAGGTGCGATTATTTCTATGATGTATGAAATAGTTTTTATAGAATATCCCCAAAGGTCCATAGTTTTTTTTATCTCAATTGTTTTAAAGGCATTTATTATATCATTTCAGTTAACAATAGTGAAAGCGAAGTCGGTAACACATGCGGAAACGCTTTCTTTAAGTAGCATCTCAGCTGAAATGGAAGACGACTTGAGGGCGTTAGTCGTTATTAACGGTATATTCGTAAAAAATCGCTCAAACTCAGTCGCATCTTCCATATCCGCTTTAATGTCTAAATTATTTATCTTTAAATGAAAGTCCCTTGTGCGAGCTATAACCCTATTTGTTTCATTATTAATAATATTCCACCGACGAGCCCCTGAGAGCCCAGCACCTTACTGCGAGGCACTGGGAAGTGGAACCAGAGGGTCGACCTCATGCCCCTCACTACCAGATTTGGCCGGATTTCTCCGTGCTCTAGTCTGGTCGCAAATTCGAAGTCGCTTGCGCGGCGTCTACCTGTTAGCGGTAATTCAGTTCGAAATTATCGCGGACCGTGCGTCATTTGCAAGTAAAACTCACACGGGATCGGGTAGTCAACGGATAGTTTCAAGAGTTGCTGACATCAAATCATTCACACCCCCGTTTCTTAGGAAACATGCGTTTCCAGACCCCCAACTCCCTCGGTTATTCTCCGGAGTGCGCAGTCGATTGGCTAACGACGCACTATGCATAAACCGCCCAGCAGCGCCAGAAGGCATAGGAACTGATCCAGCTGCCATGATAGGGGTCCTTTCCGGGTTTGACTCTCTTCAAGGAGGCTGTATAGGAGCCGAACCGTGAGTTAAGACTACCGGAGATAAAACGAGCAGGTCTTAATAGCCCGACTGCACAGGAATTGTTATCTCCCTAACGGTTCCTGTGCAGATGAACCTGTTCTTGTACAACTTGGGTTGACAATTATAACGGGCAAACCCAGAACCTAAGGAAGTTTTAACGATAGTGATCGTTCTATCTCCCGTGAGGTGAGCGTAGATGACTTAGAGACAATACAAATCTACCATCTAGAACATGCCCGTCAAATGCCAACGCCTTACGGCGAGGCACCGGAATAGGTACCTAGCGGGCAGCCTCGCCCCTTGACTACGAGTTTTGGAGGGATATCTTCGTCTGGAATCAACCATCAGGATACCTCCAACCTCCCGACTGGTTACGGGTCCGAAGTCGCTTGCATGTCCTCTACCTGCCGTATATTCAGCAGTGATTCAGTTCGAATCTATCGCGGACAATGGCATCTTTTGCCCGGCTCTGAATTCAAGATCAGGTAGCCAATTAATCATTTCAAGAGTGGTTGACGACAGATCAACATCCATCCACGCTGCTTAGGATACCATAGACTCTAGACTATTTCCATAGACTTTAGACTCCTTCAGCCATAAGTCAGTGCACAACCGATTGGCGTCGCCGAACGGTGCGCGAATCGTCCAGTAATGCCGGGAGGCGTTCCTCCAGGCGAAACGGATCTACCAGCCGCTAGGTTTGAGACTTACCCGGAGCAGTCTTCCACACAAGGAGGCTACTGAATAGGAGCTGAAATCGTGAGTTGGACCGACCCAGAAATACAGTGTATCTTGTGGCTCAAGCTTCACGAAACCGTTCGCTACCTAATAATAGCTTAAATCAAATTACCTTGTTTTTCTTCAGGGTAATTTGATTTGTGATATTTTGTCTCTATGATTCACTGGATATATTGTAATTTTCAGATGAAACTCGCTATCGTTCTCCTCGCCGCTTTCGGCTGCGCCGCAGCTGCTTCTTTCGAGCAGTATGCCCTCAAAGACGACCTCGCTCAACTGCGCGACCTGATCCCCTTTGACAAGATTAAGGCGGTCGTCGAGAAGTACAAGCAGATGGGAGACCCAGACCTGGCCGAATTAGACGCCTACTTCCGCTCGGAAAACTTCCAGACGCTCCTAAAGAAAGTAGCCGCCATGCCGGCCGTCCAGAAGGGAATCCGCGACCTGGAAGCCAAGGGCGTCAACGTCAAGGACCTGATCAACACGATCGCGGCCGCCGTGGGCTGGCCCGTCCTGCCCATGAAAGCCAACCCCGCAGCGGCGTACGCGTGGAGGGACATGGCCAAGGAAATCAAGGACCTCATCCCGACCGACCAAATACTCGTCACCGCCGTCAAACTCCTGCAGACTAGCCCCGACTTCCAGAACCTGTACAAGCGCGCTTCCAGCCCGGAAGCAAGGGCTTTGGCTCAGGAAATCGTACAAATCCCCGAGATGAAGTCGCTCGTTGCAATGATGAGGTCCAAGGGACTTGACGTCGACAAAGTCGCCCAGCGCATCAGGGACATTCTCGGATGGAAGTAGACCTAAAAAATGTATCTTTTATGATATTTATTAATATTTGAAAATAAAGAATTTGATAATTTTCAACTTATTTTATTGTGATTGTGGTGTAACCATGAAGTTTTACAATTATTCACCTGTCTTTGAGGCGAACTGAAATTGATTGAAAACAAGTTTAAAAAAACATGGTAGATAAAAAAATTGATGTCTTTAGAATCAAAATACCTACATTAGATGTAAAAATCAAAATATATTAGGTCAATAAAAACCATCGGTTGTATCACCCCAAAGCTTTACCAGCAAGCAGACTTACCTAAGGTAGAAGGCTACCCCGGGTAAAACTCTCGCGTCTCAGGCCTTATGGCTGGTGGATCGGTTTCTCGTGGAGGATCGGCTCCCGGCGCTACTGGACGGTTTGCGCACCGTTCGGCTACGCCAATCGGTTGTGCACTCTGACTAATTGCTGAAGGAGTCTGGGGACTATGGAAATATACTGTCTCCTAAGCAACCTTCGTGAACCACTCTTGAAATTACTATTTGGCTAACTGTTCTGAATTCAGAGCCGGGCAAAGGATGCCACTGGTCCGCGATCGATTCAAACTGAATCACCGCTTAATTTACTGCAATTAGAAGTCGCAAGCGACTTCGGACCCGTAACCAGGCGGGAGGTTGGAGGTATCCTGATGGTTAATTCCAGACGGAGATACCCTTCCAAAACCGGTAGACAGGAGGCGAGGCAGCCCGCTGAGTACCTTTCCCGGTGCCTTCCGTAAGGCGTTGGCATCTGTCGGGCATGTTGGCTTAGCTAGAAGGTAGATTTGTATTTTCTCTAAGTCATTTACGCTAACCTCACGGGAGATAGTATGATCACTAGGTGACGAGTTCGCCCGTTGTAGTTGACGACCCAAGTTGTCTAGTGTGATTACCAGTTTTTGGACTGCGACCACCATTTCCTCCGTAAGTGCAGTAGTTTGCCTACCAGAATACGGGACATCTTTCAGCGACACTATACCTTGCCTGAAGAGTCAACGCTATGTTGCTATTGTGGGGTAGTTAGGCACGAGTCACCGAAATTAGTTTACATGAAATCAACAATCTCTTGCGCTAATTTTGCACTTTCAGAAAAAAAAAATCACAACTAGGTACTCACCAGAAACCAAGTAAGTCGTCGCATTTTCCATGGTTTTCATAGTCTCCGGCGGCTTCAAAGATTTCTCCCCGTGTCACATAAAAAATTATTGTGTCCACACTCCGCCTATACTTGACTACGGTGATGTTTGTTCTATAGATGCCAGTGAGGTTATTTTGAATAAACCGGAGCGCTGCAAAATATCTTTCTCAGGTATGTTTTTAATTTGCGAAAGTTCGACCACGTTAGCTGCTTTCGTGAGCAACTTCATTCGATTCCTATTCGCGATCGAAGAAATTCGCATACGTTGTCGCTATTCTACAGCATACTCAATAACCCCACTTCACCCTCCTATCTCAAGGAGAATTTCCACCCTTTGGGAGGCCACGGTCTTCCACTTCGATCAAGCCGGGATAACACACTCCCCATTCCAATACATCATTCTTCTGTTTACACGCACTCTTTTACAGTCCATTCTGCTCGTTTATGGAATCAGCTCCCTCACTCTATTAGGCATGCACCATCGTTGCATACTTTCAAAAAGTTTTTGAAGAAACATTTATTTTTACACAGCCACTAACCAAATACCTCACCTTGTCCTCTCCTTTATCCTTTTTCCTGGGCAACCTTACCATAAGTTACTGACATATACTTGTATAAGTTTATTTTAAATTTAAATTTACTACTTCTTTGTGTATTGTGCCGTGAAAATTATTTTATGAAATGGTTGACTGTAAGATATCGCTATAGCGATAAGTCCGCCAATCGTGCATAAATTGTCTTTTTTATAAAACCAGTGTTTTATTCACCCTTCCGCTAAGTAACGACCAAATTTGGTTGCACATCAGAAAACCGTTGACTACGTAACGACCAATATTGGCGGCTTGATCCCGGAGCGCACAGTAATATTATTTTATAATTCGAACGCATCCTAAAATCCATACCAAATATCTCATTATTACTATAGATACATAGACGGCCGCTAGAATAATTTCGCGCATCATTTCAGTGATATTTCTGGTAAAATTCCATTGTCAAACAATCATAATTTTTTTTCGAGAAATCATTAAAAATTTTATTGGTTTTATGAGCTAATATCTAAATATTTTTGTATGTAAATAAGCAAAACGAAATAATATCGTAGATAGAGAATCAAATAAAGATCACGACAATATTTACAATTTCTAAATGGGGTTCCGTATTTTTCCGTAAGACAAGTACAAGTTAGAAATGCAGAGTTTTTTTCACTTTTTCGAAATTCTCATATTTATTCATAATTATCTAATTATTTTACAACATGAGATTTCAATATTCTATATACAGAATTTCAATGCAATTATTATACAGTTATTCTTTTTATGATTGCTATAGTAATTCCATAGTTATAGTACTTTTTGTCGAGCGCGGCGACATTGCAAGAAATTCCAATAAATTGCCGCGGACTGCCATGAAATTATGCCGCTACTCGAATGGTTAGTTATGTTTTTATAGCACAATAAAGTTATTCTATTCTATTCTATTCTAATTTTACGCTCGTGCATAGAAATGCCTGACGTGTTGTACCCGTAAGGTTACTAAATGGAAACTACATGAGAGGGATAGGCAGGCGAGATTGCACATGCACTTAGGATACTCAGTTTTGACGCAAAACTCGCGCATTTTTATTGGCCCATCAAAAATACTGACTTATCGGAACATTTCAGCCTCACCACGTAGGTACATGTATTCTTCATGGAGAAGGTTTCTATGATATCCACTTTGTTGTGACTCGCTACTAGATGGCACTGCAGCACATCGACGTCTATACTGTTCAACCGATTGTCATGAAAATTGGTTTACAGATAATTGAGCTTGATAATATTTTCGCGCTATCCACTTTATTGTAACTCGGCAATAGATGGCGCTGCAGCACATCAACTTCTATACCGTTCATCGAATCGCCATAAAAATTGTTGTGCATTATAGGCACAGTATACCAGACAGTAGCTTCTCTAAGAACAAAATTGAAATCGATGGATGATTTTAAACAAATCGTAATATGATTACTCGTTCTCATCTTGAAGCATCGTCCCGGCCACATTTACGGTGCCCCGGCGACGCAGATGCTATTATGCTACCGATTTGTTCTGAGAATACCGTATGGCGTCGACTCGTAAATCTCCACAAAAAAGTAATAGTAAGAGCGGATACAAACTGCGCCCACAGCACGTCACAGCCCACAGCGCCGTAACTATGGGCCTAAGGACGCGACATGACTTACCCCTGGCCCCTCTTCCGTCGCACCCTCTTCCCACATTACCATGTAGCTCTTGAGTGAACTTACTGGGTGTTATTATACTGTGACATGTATTTGAGACCAGATATATTTCGCGCTATCCGCTTTGCAGTAACTCGCCACTAGACGGCGATGCAGCACATCAACGTCTATACCGTTTAACCGATCGCCATGAAAATTGGTATACTTGGGTATTTGAACGCGGATTATATTTTCGCGCTATCCACTTTGTTGTAGCTCGCCACTAGATGGCGCTGCATCACATTGACTTTTATACCGTTCAACCGATCGCCATGAAAATTGGTATAGGTACCTACGTAGATATTTGAGTACGGATAATATTTTCGCGCTATCAATTAATTGTGGTTCGCCCCTAGATGGCGCTGCAGCACATCAACTTCTGAACCTTTCAACCGATCGCAATGAATATATGTATTCAATGATATTTAAGCACGGATATTTTCGCGCTATCCACTTTAATGTAACTCGTCAATAGATGGCGCTGCAGCATATCACCTTCTATATTGTTTAACAGATTGCCATGAAAATTGGTAGGTATACAGATATTTGAGCCAGAATAATATTTTCGCCTTATCTATTTATTGTAGCTTGCCCCTAGATGGCGCTGCTGCAAATTAACTTCTATACTGTTCAATTGATCGCCATGAACCCGCCATGAACGCCACCCGGGCAACATTTTACTAGTACTCTATATAATCAAAGATCGTAGTCAGGGTCTTTGGTTAGCTTTCCATGTCTAATTTATCAGATAATTTGCTCAATATCATAGGTACTTACCTATTTGAGCACGGATAATATTTTCGCCCTATCGACTTTGCTGTAGCTCGCCACTAGATGGCGTTGCAGCACATCAACTTCTATGCCGTTTAACCTACCGCTTTGAAAATTGGTATACAGATATTTGAGCACGGATAATGTGTTCGCGCTATCCACTTTATTGTAAATCGCCACAAGTTGGCTCTGCAGCACATCAACTAATAGGCCGTTTAAGGCGACATGATACCTGGGAACGACCATATTTGAGGAATTTTAGCTGTATGAGTTTTTTGAAAAATATAAGCATTTATTTGAATTTTTTTTTAAGGGAATCCCTCGATAAGGAACCAATTTAAAATTTGTACTAAAAAAAGTTGCTCATTGCCTTGGACATTAGGGCTTTAAACTGAATTCGAAAACTTTCAGGCGCGTTTACTCCTACAATGTAAGCGGTGAGTGTGTTTTATTATAATTTCATTATATTGACTGGTTTATTCTCTAGGACAACAGCCACATTTTTTATTTAGGCCCTAAATTAATTACAACTAATTAAAACTTGAAGGGGTCTGAGAGTTCCTACTAAATATGCTTTGCCATTAACACCCTTATACCACCACTGCGTAAAGATAGTTATTCTGTGCTAACGCTGCGTTTGACCGTATAGTACGCGTCTGGTTCCCGGCGATAACGGACGTGGAATCTGCGCTTGACGCTTCATCAACGCTGATTTTTTATGGGTCAAACCCTACAAAATTGACTCCGCCTATTTTTTTCGCGTATCCGCCCATTTCGGATATTTTTCTGACGTCTCATGTCGCAGGTGACATGATACCTGGGAACGACCACATCTAAAGAATTTTAGTTTTATGATTTTTTTGAAAAATATAAGCTTTAATTTTAAAAAGTTTCTAAGCAAAACTCCCTATAAGGAACTAATTTACAATTCGGACTCAAAAAAGTTTCTCATTGCGTTGGACATTAGGGCTTGAAACTGATTTCGAAAACTTTCAGATTACTCCTACAATGTAAGCGGTGAGCGTATTTTATTTTAATTTCATTAAATTAGCTAGTTAATTCTCTAGCGACGCTTGTAGACAGCTCTCTGAGTTACGCTAAATATGCTTAACCAGTAACACCCTTATACCACCACTGCGCAAAGTCACTTATTCTGTGCTAGCGCTGCGATAGAAGGTTTAGTATGCGCCCGGTGGAATCGGTGCCTGATGCTTCGCCAACGCTGGATTTTTATTGGTTGAACCCTACAAAAGTGACTCCTATTGAAGGCCTATTTATTCGTGTGTCTACCCGTTTTGGATATTTTGCTGAGGTCTCATGTCGCCTTAACCGATCGCCATGAAAATTGGTTTACGTAGATATTTGACTAAGGATAATATTTTCGCGCTATCTATTTATCGCTACTCGCCACTAGATGGCGCTGCAGCACATCAACTTCTATACTGTTGAACCGATCGCCACGAACCCGCCATGAACGCCATCCGGGCAATATTCTAGTACCCTATTTAATTAAAGATCGTACTCTAAGTCCTCGGTTACCTTTCCATGTATAATTTATTAAAGAATTTGCTCAATATCATAGGTACTTAAATGAGTCTATAACTTTACTATCCGCTTTGTTGTAACTTGCCACTAGATGGCACTGCAGCAGCACATCAACGTTGATACCGTTTATAACCGATCGCTAATAAAATTGGTATACATAGATATTTGAAGACGGAAACTATTTTTACGCCATATATTTCTTTTAACTCGCAACTAGATGCCGCTGCTTCACATCAACTTCTATACTGCAACAGTGAATCAGGCAACAACAGGTAATATTCACCATTTATACAATGAGCGTACTCTGGGTCTTTGGTTACTTTTTCATGTATAATTTAATAGAGAATTTGCTCAATATCATAGATATACGAACACGGATATTTTCGCGTTATCCACTTTGTTGTAGCTCGCCACTAGATGGTGTTGCATCACATCAACTTCTATATCAGCACATCATGGACCAGTCATGAACTCCACGCAGACAATGCTGGGATCGTACTCAGGGGGGCAATTTTGTCTGTGGTCCATTTGTTTTACATGTGCCATAGACAAATGTAGCATGCTATTTGTTTCAAGAATAGCCCCTCTGGGTCCTATGGTTACCTTTCGATGTATATATGGTATTTTTTACAGAATTGCCTTTTCCAGGCACTGACCCTTAGTTATGATGCTTGGGGCTCTAGCCACTTGAAATGTCTTTTCGCCCTTGGCATTTAAGATGACATACTTTTTCCCTCTCCCAGAAATAAAACACAATTTACTAACAAAGAAGCTATATTAAATGTTTCATAAATCTATTACTTTCACATCTTAAATAAGTATTTTCTTATTTATAATAAATGTATGTGTTATCCAGTTAAAGTTAAATGTATGTTATAAATCGTTCTAATGTACAAATACCTTTCTTCATAATATTTTCTTGTCATTTCTTATAACCTACATAGCTTTCGATCCATCGTAACCAACTTTCCGAAAGAAATCATCCAATATACCATTAATTTTAAAACTGAAAATGTTTATATTCTGTAAATTATTTTTTTATTTATATTTTAGAGCAAATAGCGCTGTTAATTTTAAAAAATGGTCATCAGATCAACCGACAAATAAACACCATTCCATATCCATTTCAAAAATAACCAATCATTTTTTTTATGTCAATAATTTTCCACATTCGTTTTTTTTCAACGTAACTGCGTGAAAGTATCTCAACGTTTTACACTATTTTTTTTTTTAATAAAACAAAGAATAAGTAATTTGTTATTAAATATGACAAATTGCATTTATAGTAAAATTATGAGTTTGAGATCATATTTAATACATCACAGGTGGTATATAAAAAAAAAACAATTTCAAACTAGAAATAAATTGGTTATTTAAATATATTATTAGTTTTTCAAAGTCCCAAAAGTACGTATTCTTTCAATAAAATACGAGCAAAACAATTCTCAATAATTATACACATATCAAATAGAACAATCATAACAAATCCTTATTAAAAAAATACGTATTTTTGGGATGATCTTAAATTAATAGTGATAATAAAAATCTGATATAATTAACGCAATCTTTTTTATATATATACAGGATGTTTGGCAGAAAAACCGACACATTTTTTTCAGGGATTGGGGAGGTCATTTGTTACCTTTCACCTACATATCCTATGCACTAATTGTTACCGTTTTTTTTAAATTATTAGTATTTTAATTATCCGATATTTTGCGGTTAAGTCGTCATAACTTTTTTGGTTATGGTAGTAATAGCACGAAATAACTTGCGTTGTATTTTGCATTGTATTGTTATTTTAAATAAATTATTACTTGATGTAAACAGTTACAAGAAAACGACTTACGAGCTTCCAAACTCTTAAAAATGTGTAAATGATTGAGAATTGTCAGGTTCTAGATTCATTATTTTTAAAAATCTACTGGGATTTTGCACTTAGCTTTATTTTAAAAAGTTCTGTATTTTATAGCCGTAATGATAGGCTGCTACATGTAATAGACATTCAGTAGAAACATTCAGTAATTGATCAAAATAAGACATAATTATTGATCAGGACTCTCCCTCTAATTATGAAACCGATTAAAAAAATGCAAACAACGCATGCATTAACAATGCATTGCAGAATACAAGAAAAGTTATTTTGTGCTATAACTGCCACAAACAAAAAAGTTATGGCGACCTAAACGTAAAATTTCGAGTAATAGATTAAATAAATAATAGAAGTGGCTTTTAGGACATAGGGTTTTTGTGTAAAAGCCAGCAAATGACCCCACTAATCCCCCAAAAAATTGTGTCGGTTCATCTGCCAAACACCCTGTATAGACCTTTTATCGATTGCTGTATATTGCGTTTATTTTATGTTTATACATTTGGCTCCATTAGAGTTATTGAGTACGTCTGAAATATATTTTTCGTAATATTTATATTTAATCTTAATATTTATATTTATATATAGTCGTTATGTTAAATAAAAAAGCTGTTATCAATGAGAATTTACGAAATAATAATGATAAAAAAACAAATTAAACCTATAAATGAAAAAAAAATGCGAAACTTTTCGCAGATCCTAAAGAATAAAATAACTATAAACTTAAAAGAAACAAAGGAGAACAGAAAATTGGAAACAACTATTGAAAATCTACACGATCGGGAAAATATTAGTAAGTTTATATAAAAATCTTGCTAAAAAAAAAGGAAAATTGTGCGGAATTCATTTTGTTATTCCGCAGAATGATTTCCGTTTTTTCGTTTATGTCGTTTTGCGTTTTTTTTGTATTTTTGTAAAAAAAATGCAATTCAAGATAAAAACCTACAAGGTACAAGTGCCTAAGCTAAGAATCTTAAGAAATAAAAAAAAAGTTAGAGATCATCTTGAAAATGATATAAAATCAATTTGTACATTTTCTTTATAATTGGTTTTTGTGAACAAGCTTTTTTGTGGCTCTTAAAATAATGTCAAAATGTCTCGATCTTGCAAATCATTATTTTTCTCCTCTCATATATTAAAATATGTTAACACATTTCTAGATATAAATATCTCTTCTCTCTCAACACACTAGAAATCCAACAGTCATAGAAATATCGTAATATTTACATAGTGATGTTTGTTTTAAATCTAGAAACACTTAGGTGGTAGGGTTTTATTTGCAAAAATTTTGTACCAAATGTCCAATCTAATATGATTAAGAGATCAAGGTGATATAATGAGGGGTCTATAGTCCCTGGCCATCTGATTAGAAGCAACATGCGTTTTCTGTACTAATATGCAATTTTCAATATCGTGAAACTTATATACATCGCTCATTTATAGTTATATATATTGTTGTATACTTGCGTTAAAAATTTATTTCAATCACTGTAATTATAAGAAATGGATCTCACCGCATGGAATAATGAAATACCATATAATAATGAAGATTTCTCTAAAGTTGCTAACTTGTTATTAAAATTTAAATTCTAGGCTGAGTTTTTAATTAGTGACATCCTTGAGGTGGGTGAGTCAGTAAGAGCAAATATGCAACTTTTAATGCAATACATTTTTTTGAAAATTTTAAAATTTTGACTGATAAATAATTTTGAAAAGCGTTGAGCGCGCTGCGCCATATATCAATAGGTAAAATATCGCGAATAAACAATATTCACAATATTTTACCTACCGCTAGATGGCGCATAGAGCTTAGCTCTTTTTATACTGTTTGTCACATAAAATTTTTGGAATTTTTAAAATAATATTTTTTTGAAAAATAACATTTAAAAAAAAACATTGCTTAATTGCTCGTATTGATTCATCCACTTCAAGGATGGCGATTATTAAAAACTCATCCTATACTAAATAAAAACCTAGAGGTCATAAATGTATGCAATAAAATATTTTTGTTATTTAAGCATTGAATATATACCTCAAAATATTTGAAACTGACATCTTCCATTCAATTTAAAAAATATATTGAAAAGTAATTTTATAACAAAAAAATATATACTGATTTAGTGTGGAATTGAATATTTTTATTACCAAAATACATGGACAAATTGATTTCTACTGTTTTAGCGTGAATATTATATATAAATATGCTAAATATACATGGCCGCAAAAAAGCTTTGAAAAAGTGTTTCTTCCACTGACAACATTTTAGAGATAAGGTTTTAAGGCTTTTACATTAATTATGTATGATCGACTATTTAATACGTTTATAGACTATAGTATTATTTTATTGATAAAGCCTCAATTGGAAATACAGTAAAAACATTTTCATCGCGGGGAACTCGCTATATCCTCTGTGACTAAAAATGTTACACCTTAAAAAACAGCCCACATACATAATAAGCTCGATTGCGTTCATTTTTTAAAAACTAAAATCGGATATTGGTTCATGTTAATGAGACAGAGCAGTACGTCAGAGCGTAATGTTAAATGAACGGTTGTCACTTTTCCGCATTAAAACTACCCACCGAAGGTAAATTGAACACCGCACGAAATGTGTTCAAACTTATTCGGGCGTCTATAAGTTCAACAAATAGTTTCGGTGAGGGTAAATCGACGACAGCTCATTTCATATCCCGTTCTAACGTATACGTTGAACTAAGTTTCTATTTTAGTTCACAAAGAAACGCAATCGGTCCCATTACCTATCAAAAAATTAAAAATAGGTCTAAAGATAATTATAATAATCATAATCATAATTATAATAACTTAAATATATTTATAACTTAAGTAAACAACAATATACTTTGATTGATATTTATAAACACTAAGATGTAAGGAATGTGTGCATATTAGTACATAAAACGCATGGTGGGTCATATGGCCAGGGATTGTAGGATAATTTTGATTCGTGAATTTTTGAGTCAGACCCGCTTTTTAAGTTATAAATAAGTAAGCGAATCGGGGTCCATTTCGAGGTCGAAGTCCAAGTGTCGAAGCGGGGAGAGGTGGTGTCTGGAGGGGTTTAGCAGGGTCTCCGGTTGGCGGTCAGTTGGCCTAGCCTGGCGGCTTTCGGCGGCCTGATGACGGCTCCATGGCTGCCCCTGTGGCTGCGGAACGGCGAACCAGGCGAGGACATCGGAGACTTCTTGGCGGAGGCGCCGTTGGCCAGGCGTTTGCGCGGTTTCAAAAAGTCTGTGAAAGAAAGAGAAAATCGTGTTAAATATATGTATGTAAAACCAGCTGGTCGACTCCAGAGAAAGTTAATGGCTCTCTTGCAGTTTGGTCATAGGCAGAAATAGTAGGTGTAAAAAACAGTATTATGACAAGGAATTTTGTGTTAATTGTTGACCGGCTGACCGAAGTAAGTACGAGACAGTACGATCTTAATGGTTCGAAAAGCTCATGTAGATAGGATGGTGTTGATTGAGATACACGATAAAGGAGAGCAAGTATATTAACATTTCTCCTTTGGCGTACTGGCAACCACTTTAACTTTCGGACGCGTGATCATACTTACGTACACCTCAGTATACCAGACAGTAGCTTCTCTTAGAACAAAATTGAAGTCGAAATGAATACGTCACGAGTCGTAAGGGCTCGGATATGGCCGCCAGATGTCGGCTACTCGACCCCAAACGTTCGAAAAAGTCGCCAGCCTTTACCTGCGCTTAACGCTAACCAAAGGCGTTCGTCGAGACGTACCCCTCTGCCCACATTCCTCGCCCCCTCTTCCCGCGATGCCCTCAAGAGTAAAGCTACTGTTTGGTATGCTGTGCGTACACCGAAGATAAATCGTTGTCATTGCGAGTGTCATAGGGTATCTTAACTGTCCAAATATTACTTTTGCTTATTTGATTCTGTCACCCAACCGGAACTAGCCCCAACTGAAACTAGGGTGGACAGAACTCTAATATTACAATCAATTATGTAAATTTTACTAAAATGCTATTAACACTAAATTGCCATAAAATGTGGTCCTCAAAAAAATGTTTATAAAGATAATATAATAAATAAAATGCAATTCCATTATATAATCGGCAATAAATGTAATATAACATTCGATTAAATATAGAGAATGACAAACCGAATAGTCTTAAAAAGAAAATAAAGAAAAAAAATAAAGTTATATGTAAGAAACGAAAGAAAAAGTCATTAATATATGTTATAATTTTATATGTTAAGTAATTTAAATTAAATATAAAAATACCTAGTAAAAGAAACTACAATTCATTGTCAAAACAATATATAATAACAACAAAGTTAAATAATTTTTGGTAGTTAAAATATAATCAACATAGGTACATCTTTTAAAATATGTTGATAATTTGTGCACCTAAGTTTTATTAAACTATAATTTCTAACATTTGATGTACGGTTAGTCTGTCATGATTCGATAACCATTTCTTTATTTTATTTTTGAATTCCCTAAAAGTCAAATTCATTTTTATTTCCATATTGATCAGATTGTAAAATCTCGGCGTAATGAAAAAGCTTTGTCCAAATGATGTTTTTATCCTGGGTATTATGTATTATTATTATTTTTATTATTTATTCCGTAGCCGGCGATTGGGGAGGGGGTCGCCCTCGCAGCCAATACGCTGCTGTCGGTGCCGCTGGATCTCGTACTCAATTCACGATTCGCTTCCATTCTTGACGATTTTTTGCCTTGTCTCGAGCATCCCTAGCCGATAATCGTTGATTCTTAAGGTCGTCTTTGAGGTTATTTAGACAGGTTTTCTTCGGTGTCAATCGCTGAATTCTCCATTCTGGCGGTCTCGCCAAAGAAGTTTACGTGGCAAGCGATTATCGTTCATTCGGCAAACATGGCCGAACCATCGTAGTCGAAGTTTTTGTACTTCTTCTTCGATTGTTGTTAGTAGATTAGATAGATTAGATCGTTGGGTATTATTTAGCAATTTTCTATTTTCAATACACTCGGTCAATACTATCAGCGTCACCTGCATTTAACCGTTTCAGAAGGGTTCACCATATCGTGCTAAGGAGTTGAGAAACTAATAACATACACATATAATCAATCACGCGTAACGTGCGCGCTACGATTATCAACTCAGACTCAAAAGCGGATCTGTCACAGTTTACATAGGAAAGGCACGAGAATTGATTAGCCTAGCCTAGGTTGGTCTGTACAAACACGTGTGTAGTGTTACTGATGTCACACGTGCTTTTGGCATCCTGTTGTCGCACCTATCCGGTTTGTTCTCTTTGAAAATGAATAACGCCGCTTTTACGCGGTCTATGTTGAACTTATTATCCTGAGCACGTGTTAAGCGGCTGTTATGATTATATTTCATATGAAATGGCATAAGAACATGGAACTCTGTGCGAAGGGACAGAGTTTACAACCAGTTCAGAGTTCACAGCCACTGAGATGACCTGGTCTAAAATTCTGGACACAAAAACCTGGATTAAAATTTTATTAAGACATTTATTTAATGTCAAAATTCCCCCCCCCCCCCCTCCATTTCCTAGCTTGTCCTTATATGCCATTCCTCCCTTCGACGGCCCGGCGGCATAGTGGTTAGGTCGCCTGATCTTACATTGTAAGGTCCCGGGTTCGATTCCCGGCTGGGTCACCATTTTCCGTTGGGATATAATTAACGGAATTGTATTTCAATTCTGTCGATCGAATGCAATAAAAAAACACACACTTAACACATGTTACACACACACACATACTCGTACATTCATCGTAGGGTTGATTGTAAGAGATTGTTGTATGACAATAAACCCGCCCATTGTGAAATTTCATAATAAAGAGTTAAAACAAAACGGCCACTTAAATTCCTGCCGGCGCTTCTCTTCCCAGCGATCTTGCCTTGGATAATGAGGTGGAGCAATCTGTATTTGCCATTCCTCATGACGTGACCGAAGTACGACCTCTTTCTGTGTTTGATGGTGTTCAGAAGTTCCATCTTCTTCTTAAGTCCGCTCAGTACTTCGATATTAGTGACTTCATGAGATTCTCAAGATACGGCGGTATATCCACACTTCGAAAGCCTCCCACCTTTTCGTCGTGTTTTGGATGAGAGAGAGAGTCCATGCTTCTACGCTATATAGTGGAACAGAGAAAATGTAGTAGCGGGTTATACGGTATCTATCGATCATAGCTCTTATTATTAACACGCTTTTATTAGGTCGGCCTGTATGTAACTAACTATGTAATGGAATCTAAGGTAACTAATTTAACCATCTTCCAAGGATCGTAGCGTCATGAAAATTGGCAGCTGTATGTAGTTCTGATGACAATACAATAATATGGTACTGTCGAACTGATCTGATGATGGAGTCGGAAGATATGAACTGGAACTTCATGATGGAACATCGTATCATAGCTGTGTTTGGACTTGTTAGAAAAGTCTTGGAATGAACTTTGACCACGATTAGGTTTCAAGGTCTGATGATGAAGCCGGAAGATAGGCACTGGCA
The DNA here is from genome assembly GCA_944548615.1 of Micropterix aruncella. Lineage (NCBI taxonomy): Eukaryota > Metazoa > Arthropoda > Insecta > Lepidoptera > Micropterigidae > Micropterix > Micropterix aruncella. Next base: position 21,594,145 of record OX155970.1, on the reverse strand, counting down.
TTCCATGATAGAATATCGTATCATAGCCGTGTTTGGACTTGTTAGAAAGGTCTCGTAATGAACTTTGACCACGATTAAGTTTCAAGGTCTGATGATGAAGCCGGAAGACAGGAACTGGCATTCCATGATGGAATATCGTATCATAGCCGTGTTTGCACTTGTGAGAAAGGTCACGTAATGGACTTTGACCATGATTAGGTTTCAAGGTTATAACAAACCTATTATATATTAACTTGTAAATATTGAGTGTAAATATTGACATAGGTGCCTGTATAAAATGTATATAGACCTGTACATGGAGAGTGTAAATAGAATACTATTGATATATCTATATACGATGTATATTGACGTGAGTTGTCGGTTGCTGGCTATGTCCAAAACAACTATAAGTAAAGATATTATTTTACGTGCATTTATAAAAGCGTGTTTTTATTGTTTTTTTTTTAAACTATTAATTTATTATTAATGTAGTATACAACTTTCAGAAGCGTATTAATTACGCTGGTATATCGGTGACTAGGGTGGTACGATTTGATCAAATCTAAACGCAAGAAGTCTAAACCACCCAGCAATGCAGAGCGACGAACATTGCTTCTAGCAACAGTTGGGCAAACCGTGAGATTTTACAGTCAACTGTCAAGCCGCATTTCACAGGGCAAAGAGATGGATCCGTCTTGTATGCGATCCCGTTATGATAGCACCGCGGCGTCGAAAAACCAGCTCTGCTCGTGAGCACCGGCGAAAACCGGAAGTCGGTAACGCCGATGCGTCGACGGGTCTTCGCCGAGACTTAAAATACTGTACATCCTTTCTCAGATGAAATAGTAGGCTATAGCAAAATTCCACAATTCGACAGATCGTGCGTTCCAGTGTAATGAGATTGATGTCAAGACTTGACTTGAGTCAAGTCTTGAGGAGTCGGCGAACAAACGATCTAAATCGGTTTTGAACCCAAACATGTTTTTTTTTAATCGGCACGCCTTGGGCCGTTCTATCAATTGGTGAAACTATTCACTACCAAAACGACCTAGAAACCTTAGAAAAATGAGATATAAATCAGCAATTTCGTTCAAAACGATCTATCGCTAGTGTTAAACGGTTAATTATTTGGAATTAAAATTTGGAAACTCACCGGATTTAAATCCAATTGAAAATTTGTGGTCAATCTGTAAAGCAAGGCTAAAAAAATGGACTGCACTACAAAAGAAAAGCTCATAAATGCTGTAATTTCGGTGTGGTACAGAGATCCGAAAGTTCATGAAAACTGTCAAAAGTTGATGGCATCAATGCATAAGTTGTTACTCAAAGAAAAAGGGGCCGCATTAAATACTAATTTATAAGCTAAATATAATTTTTGTATGATGTTAGGAGCATTTTTATCCTGATGCTCCTGGGTAAGGAGCATCAGGATAAAATTTAAAAAAATATGACTCCATTTACAGGTTAGACGGTCGTGTGATGACAGTATATATTGTCCTTCTTTATAAATAAAATTAGTTTTTAAAAAAAACTAAAAAGACTGAAAAGAAAGAAATAAAATTATAGTTATTTATAATTATCAATATTTTAACAAAATGTTTCAATAAAAATAACCCAACGGTCTGTTTATCTATCGACTTAAGAGGCCATGGCGGCTGGTTGTGAGAACACGAAAAAGAATTTTAATACTTTCATTTTTAATAATTCCATGCAGGATTTTAAAAACCCGGTCCTTAAGCTATCATTTCGCCAAAACGAAATTGGTAAATTATTTCCATATTAATTGTAAATTATCTTTATTCTGTTACTGTTTTCCAAAAAAATAAAAACGAGCGTGATTTGTCTTCAGTTTTTGAAAAACCTAGAGATGATTCTCAATATTAAAAAATACTATTTACACCAGCGTATGGTCTATTTGCATAGTACCAAGACAGTTTTTGGAACTTCCATACAAAAAAATATAAGAAAAAAATGTTTGAAATTACGTCATTTCCAAAATTGTTATGGCCAAACATTATTTTTTTCTATTTTTAAAGATAATTTTGAGTGATATAAAAAATAACACAGTGATCTTAGGTTATTTTATTATTGCAATCTAATTTTTACTTTATAAAAAACTATTCATTTGATAATTAATCATATTATAATTGAAAAGCCAAATCGACTACATTAGACGACGCGCGAAGCCGAAATCGTCATTCGTAATTGGTCACTGCCAACGGTTGGATGTATTCCCTTGTCGCCGCGGTATACCTATACATCTTATGTATATATCGAAAGCGCGCGGGCGCGTGGCATTGCAAAAATACCTAAATTTTTAGTCGCGTCAACTCGGAAGGGAGCCTTAAGTAACATTCACAATTGCACTTTGGTCCTTCGATCCCGATACAAACGAAAACTGATCCCAGCAAAATCATCTCTTGTGTCGTAACAATCCGGATAAATTGTGCCGTCTGCAAAACTGGGTCGAGCTATGAGTGGGAACAACGTCTGCGGCATGCGGCACAAATTTAGTTTTTATCAGACCAGGGAAAAAAACTGTTTGTAAAACAATTCAGAATAGTTGATGCTGTCATAGCTGTAACAGTAAGATAAATTCGAACCAAACAACCATCACGAAAATAAAATTAACGAACACGCGACACAAGTATCACAAACATTCACACTATCTGTAGACTTTTTACCCGGAAACCTTGGTGTGTACTATAATGAATGACGCGTTATTGACTGACTGAAGATTATGTTTCTAAATACAGACCGCCCTTTGTGCAAATATTGAACGCGGCAGCGTAGCGACATTGTGGCTAAGACCTGACGACTGAATTCCATTTTAAACGCGTTGGAGACCTTGACTTAATGCTAATGTGGCGACTATCAAGGATGCGACATAGATTTGCTCGTTTATACCTGCTTGAACAGGCGACAGACACGTTACAAACACGTCAGGTTCGATTTATGTACCTATCAATCTTTCCCGAAGATTTTATCATAGTCGGGAAACTAGTGATTTTTTTCGGTCACCAAATGTCAATAGTATTATTCAGTGACTAATTTAATTCTCAGTAGCGAACTCTAAGTAGATATTATTATTATTATTTATTCCGTAGCCGGCGATTGGGGAGGGGGTCGCCCTCGCAGCCAATACGCTGCTGTCGGTGCCGCTGGATCTCGTACTCCATTCACGATTCGCTTCCATTCTTGACGATTTTTTGCCACGTCTCGAGCATCCCTAGCCGACAATCGTTGATTCTTAAGGTCGTCTTTGATGTTATTTAGCCAGGTTTTCTTCGGTGCCGATCGCTGAATTCTCCATTCTGTTGGACGATCTCGCCAAAGAAGTTTACGTGGCAAGCGATTGTCGTTCATTCGGCAAACATGGCCGAACCATCGCGTCGTAGTCGACGTTTTTGTACTTCTTCTTCGATCGTTGTTACTAGATCGCATCTTTTTCTAATGGTCTCGTTTCGAATTCGGTCGCGGAGTGAGACACCGAGAATCTGCCTCAAGCATCGCATTTGGAAGACTTCGAACTTTTTGAGGTCCGATTGTAGGAACGTCCACGTTTCCGATCCATAAAGAAGAATGGGAAGAACCAACGTTCGGTATAGTCGTACTTTGGTTTTGATGGTAATATTCGTTCGCTTCCATATGCACCACTTGAGCGAGGCGAATGTTGCTGTTGCTTGACCGATCCGGCTATGGACATCGGCCGTAGATGCCACTTAGATACAAGTAGATATGTATTTTGTAGGGGGATTTTCCGGAGGGATGAACCGAAAATACTCTTGAAAATATAAATATGCTCCACTTTGTTTTAGCATTAATAGTTTTAGTTAGTTAACGAGTCCGGGCCACGTTAGATCACGTCTCCAAAATTATGCGGCCTGAATGCTGTTGTTCGTCTCTTGTACACCCTTGTGCAAATTAATCTTAACACTGGTAATTTTACTCAAATAATGGTTTTATTCATGAACATCAGGATGCTTAAGAGGCCTATTACAAAATAGCGTAGGTATTCTTTTAAAATGACTTTAAAAAATGAACGCATTTTTTTTGGATGTAACTATAAAAGATAGGATAAATAAATAAAAAAATAAATAAATAACTATTCAACCCTGGGAGAAAACCGCGGCACTGAGCGCTCTTCTCTTGCGCAAGCAAATATATACACAATTTCTAATTGTTTTTTGCAGTGTTTTCTCCTTTCTAATGACAATAATTTATATTATGTCGTATTGCTAAAAGAGTGAACTTTAATATAGTATAAGTATTATATAAGAATCTTATTTTATTTCTGAGAAAATTAGAATGATACAGGAAGTTTTTTTTTAAATTTTGTGTAATTGTAAGTAATGTATACCTTGGATATGTGGTCAAAAAACGAAAAAATAAGGCCGCTATGGTCAACAAGAATACATGACGGACATAAAAAAAAATAGTATACGGTTTTCGTTGTAGTGATATTACTGTATTAAGGAGCTCAAAGTTTGCCTTCCGAGCGTTTTACGAATAACGACTTTCGGAAAATGGGCTGAATAAGTAAATAATATTCGTTATATCTAAAATTAAAGGCCGCTATGGTCAACATCAAGAAATGGTCCAGGTAATTCAGTAATTAAAGTTTGTAGAAATCTCTTCATTTCTTGGAATTAGAACGCCAAAAATCCACTTTTCTTGCCTTTCTGGAAAAAATATGTGATAGGGCTCTTAAGGACATTAGGCCAACATTATGAAATTATTGCTTTGGCTTCGGTCCTTAATACATGTGCAAACTTTCAAATTATTCAGACGTCAGGAAGTTAGTGAAAATTAACTTGAAAGTTCCATTATATACATACAGATCAAGCTGATAAAAGCGTTATAAAAAGCCTATACGCAAAGAATTTACAGTTCAAAAAACGTACAAACGTCAAATGAATACCAAAACTATTATAATGAAATGTGCGAGCATGGGCTAAACCTTGCACATATATAACAAACAAAACCTTCCGATATTTTCAATCAGGCTTCTTCGATTATTTCGCAAATGATCATATCATGGACAACAGTACCTACTAATAAATATACAGAAATATTAGCTGTACTAATTTCGAGAGCTGTTAAATATTTCCAGATCAATAATGATAAAATTTATAGGAGTAGTCTGGTTAAGTCATACGCAGAAGTATGGAAGAATTCGCATACCTCACAGCTCTCCCATGACGAAAAAACTCGCGCCCATCGATCAACAACAGCTTCCGCTGATATTTAAATAATAATTACACCACTAGTATTGCAGCAAATAATGTCGGCATGCCGTTCTCGATCGAAGGCCGTTTCGGTCCTTTGCCGTTTATCTCCTCTTTTTTCGACTGATGAAATGGCGCCCAAGTGGATTCATTGCGCGGCAGTTCGTAACATACATACATAGTAAACAGGCTTATCAAGAGCATTATCGCGGGCGTCTCCGCCATAGTACGCGCTCGCATACAAAAATAGACCAAATTGCGCGTCACGTGTCGGCTTCACACAATGACTCTTCTTCCTGGTATTTTTTTCCTCGTTCGATGAAAGCATTCGACTCTCTTAGGTGACTCTTACACGTTTTTACACGACTGCCCAACACAAAAGAAAAGTAATGTGTTCAGGGTTCGTCTATGTACATTTTCGTTTCTTTATTTCACCACCACTTATAAATGCTTGAACCGATTTAGAAGTGTGTGGTACTGTTGGAATCGTAATGTCATCTCGAGTGTCATATGATACCTTAACTATCCAAATATCAATTAAGTAGTTGTCTAAATGTCCAAATGTCAATAAATTAACATAAATATATCTTGTTAAGTGTCAAATGAAAGGTCTTATTGAGTACTTTCCGGAAATATTTCATTAAAAAAGCGTAATAAAAATAAATATAAGGTAGGCAGGTGTTTCTTCCAGTCAGTAATTCGTTACTCTCCCAATATTTCAATGGATGTGTGGCTTTAGCATTTAGTTTTCATTTTTGTCAAATTTATTGTTATCTGTTATCGTTAAATGTCAAAAAGCAATAAACCTATAATGATGCAGGGAAGGGGAGGGGAGGGGACGAGGTAAATTTATGAGCGCGTGTTAAAGTGTTCTTTGAGACTATATCGATGTTTGAGACTGCGTTTGAAGCAATACAAACTCGGTGCTGTCTGTGTGGGTGCGGAGGAGTGAGGGTAGAAATATCTACTATCACCAGCGATCGAGAGCAGTAGGTTGTCTTCAGATCTCAGAGGGCGCCCGTGAGCTGATAGAACATTGAACCTATTTATGAAAAACTCGGAGCGGCCCCCTTCAAGATTCTGAAGAGCAAACCGAGGACTCTCGTATCCCCCCTTTATCGGGTCATCAGCCAGTGAAGTCTGCTTCTGTACTCCGTAATATGGTCATTACGTTTTTAGGACATAAATAGAGCGAATGCATACATTTTGCAGCCATCTAACCCTGGTGGCTAGATCTTCCTTGGTGTCGAGAACGTCAACATTTGAATAATTAAGGAGAGGGAGAAGAATAGATTGACAGATTGCGATTTTGTTTTCCTCGAGGAAAACAATCTTTTTTTATTTATTAATTTATTTAAGAATTAATTCCTAACAAAACATTGATTATGCTTACAAATTTAACAGAAAGCGAATGGCGAAACCGTATGCTTATTTGATTCTGTCACCCAACTGGGACTCGCCAGTTCTAGGGTGGACAGGGCAGGGCTTTAGTTTCTTTTGTACTCTCATCTCCTCGATGTGTGGCAGCCGCGAAAGATTCTGGTCGAGGTATACACCAAGATTTTTAACCTGGGAGTCTATTAGGGCCTCCTTCGAACCAATCCTTATATACCAATCCTATACCAATCCTATATCAATCCTTGGTAAGGAGTTCATGTCGATCCTCGGGGTGAAAAAACCTCTGCCAATTATGATAGCTTGAGTCTTGGTCGTAAATTAAACGAATGCAGACATGGAAATCATACACCGAAAAGGCAGCCTGAACGTGGTGGCGGACGCGTTATCCAGGATCCCGCGTGTGACCATGTCAACAAAGACCTGTGAACACGACTGGTATAATCGAGTTAGCCGTATATCCGTGACGTTGCGCCAAAAACCAAAATCAAGAGACAGGGCCTCGGACGTAGAAGCCTCCTCTGCATTTTTAATATGAGTTAGCATTAAATATAATGTAATATGGCGCCTTGAACCTAGCAATATGAGGTTTTAAATTAATTCTTTATCTTGCTAACATTATACGGCTTTTATATAAATGTTATATAATAATTATCATGCATTAGCACACATGGCATTTCCCATTTAATCGGTCCTCATAACAAAAATTTGGCGCCCAACGTGGGGCTATGGCTGATCATCAACAGGGAGATGATCAAGTGACGACGAACATCTGTGACGCTTTGAAGGACAGAGAAGCGGATCCGGCTCGAGTCGTGTGTTGACTTGCCTGTTTTTTCACGTTGGTTTTTTTTGCGGTGTGTTTTGCAAGTCGGGTCGGGATCGAAACGGGCTCGCGCTAAATTCGTGAAGGTCGCCGATTCGTCGAATTACAAAGTCCGTCTTGTTTGCGAGAGGTGTTTCCCGCCAATATTTCGGCGGGCAAACGTGGCCGGCGCATGACACACTTTCCACGGCGTCAGTTATTTTGGATATTTCAATTGAGGGAAAGTTGGCACGCTGTCCAGAGGAGTGCAAAGCCGACGGAGATCAGAAATACAAAATGCTTCGGCAGAGTGATAGCGTCATGTGTATGTGATGATGACGTCATCTGTTTGTTTGTTTTGTTTCTACTCTTTATTGTCAATGGGCGGGTTTATTGTCATAGGACAATCTCTTACATTACAAACAACCCTACTATGAAATGTTTATATGAATGTGTGCTTGTAACATGTATGTAAGTGTCTGTATAGTTATTGGATTCGATCGACAGAATTCAAATACAATTCCGTTAATTTTTCCCATCGGAAAATGATAACCCAGCCGGGAAACGAACCCGGAATCTTACAATGTAAGATCAGGCGACCTTACCACTGTACCACTATGCTGTGATATGAATGTGTTCGAGCATTTTAAACGCGCGTATGGATTTAACAAGATTTTCACAAGGATATGAAGAAAATTACATGTTACGTATAAAATCGCGTTATTATATAGATTTGAAACTAGGAAGTGAAAGTAACGGGCTGACCTCGCGCCCTTACTACCAGATTTGGCTGGATTTCTCCGTCCCTCAGTTTAGTCACGGGTTCGAGGTCGCTTGCGCGGCTTCTACCTGGCGTAAGCGGTTATTCAGTTTAAACATTTTCCGGACCGAGACGCACTTTGCCCGCCATGGTCGGTCATTCGGGATCGGGTGGCCAACGGATCGATTTAACGGTTGAAGACGTCAAGTCGACGACTACCCTCCGCTGTCATGGGAAACACCGGCTGGGCATTCTTCGTTTTTCCGAAAGTACAGATAATATACACCAAACGCCCAGTTCCGCACGAGGTTTTCTCCGAATCCGTCTTCTGATCCCAACCGCCTCCAACTGCAGGATTACAGCCGTGGCGGAAGCTGAAAGCGGCCCTGACAGCAGCGTAAGCCCCTCTAGGAGGAGGCTACCAGATAGTATTAAACCGTGAGTCAGGCAGACCAGATGACATAAAGTTGGCCAACACCACCCGGAAACACAGGAAAAATGAAGCAGAGAAGAACAGAAAGCCAGAAAATACGGCCATACCGACTAGATACGACCGGGACTAAAACCACATCGTATCCCGATAGCGAGTCTTAACACTCATTTTTCAAGGTACACTATGGTCAAGATATTAGTCCCCTATACAAGCAACAAAATTATGGTCTAAAACATCGTCACCACGTGACAAACACGGTTTCCCGCCAATTTTGGCGGTCAAGCCAACGTGGTCAACATGCGGTTCACATTCGATTTACACACCTGCGTCGATTGGAACGGGAACGAGTTTTATATTAAACGTCCGGTTTCTGCGCAATGGGCCACTGAATATAGATGTTGTTATTATGAAAGATGTCATTGAATAAAAAGCAAGGACCAATAATAATTATTAATATGATGGAAGGAACCACAGAACGCGTATATTTGTTAGTTTTTTTGAGAAACTATATTGCGCACACAATAGAGTACAACATGGCGGCGCTATATCTTAAGACCATACCGTCAGGGTTATTGTGATTAAATGTTTATAATGTTAGTAAATTAATATACAACAAATGTATTTTTTGTAAAGTAGGTAGTGGGCATAATAAAGGAACACAATTACATAATAATGGAAATAAGACAGAAATTAATAGCATATGTCAACTCAATCTCGAATGTTCTAAAGTGACTTGACATTGTAGTTTAATATATTATTAGGTATGTGGTGAGACTCCTACATTATATCGATTCAGTAATCACCGGTTTCGTTCTTCGGATTTAATAATCAATTTATGTAATAATTAATCTAAAGTATAATTAATATACTGTCTAAACAACTATGTATACGGTATTTAAAGAAATTAAACGATTTGAAGGGAGGAATTCGATATAACAACAAGCTAGGAGGGGAAAGGGAGGGGGTGGTATTTACAATAAGGGAAAGGGAGGGGGGGTAACACGGCCGGTGGCATAGTGGTTAGGTCGCCTGATGTTACATTATAAGGTCCCGGGTCCGATTCCCGGCTGGGTCTCCATTTTCCGATGGGTTTTAATTAACGGAATTGCATTTTCAATTCTGACCGGATGCAATATCAAGACACACACTTATCCACATGTTTCACGCGCACACACATATAGACAATTCATTGTAGAGTTGGTTGTAAAAGATTGTCATATGACAATAAACCCGCCCATTGTGAAAATTAGCGATAAAGAGTAGAAACAAACAAATTAAGTAAATGTCTCGACAGATTTCTTAAACCCGATCAGGCTTTCAAGTTGACTCAGGAGCAAAGGCACAGAGTTCCATATTCGGACAGGGTCCCACTGCTAATGACTTGGACATGCAAGTTGATGAATGCTGACTGTTAAGGTATAAAGTCTGTAATAGATTTTCCTGAGAACTCAGTGAAAGGCCATGGGATGAAAACGGAGAGAAGAGATTATACAATTTTCTTTGGAGTGGGAGTGATAGCGTCTGGTCCTTCGAGCCGGATGAGCTGGGAGTATTTCTGGAGACGAACTTTTAATAAAGGCCATATTAAAAAGTATAAATAATGTGAAAGCTGTGATGGCCATGGAATGAAAGCCAAGAGAAGAGATTATACATTTCTGTACCCCAGAGAGAACCCGTGTTAAATCACATTGCAATTTTTTTATTAGAATGAATTATGTGGGACATAGATCCGCATCATTGAACCAAAAATAGTAGCGATATAACGTAATATACCACTGCGTAGAACCCACAATTTGGGACACAACTCAATAAAAAATTGAAAATCGAAGAAAAAAAACACATAGCGTAAGTTATCTCTAAGGTACAGACTATTCTTCGGTTTGGATTGATAGCGTCTGCTCCTTCGAGCCGAATGAGCTTGGGGAATCTTTCGAGACGCGCGTGTCATTTTTAATATAGGCCATATTCAAAGTATGAATTATGTGAAAGCGATAAATTATAAAAAGTCGGTTATCGCCTCGCGGGACGAATCGTTATCGTTCGCTTCGGAATCCGTGGGCATGGCCTTTTAACGAGCGAAGTTTACGATCGCCTTGACAGTGACATATTATCCGGGAAGAGAAGGGAAAGGGATTTTAGTACGGGAATGCACTGGCGGGAGGAGGGAGGATATTCATTTTTACGAGCGAGTTTGATTCGTCTGTCACACGTGCGAAGAACTGACTCACGCTCTTAGAAGTGCATTCCGGAGAGGGATACGCAGAGGATAGCAATGTAAAAAAAACTATATTTTTGAATTTTTATGGTTTTAAAATAGTTATTGTATCAGATGATTCCATAAGTTGGTACCCGATTTTTATAGACGTCGCCAACGTAGGTACTCTTTGACAAGATATTCGTTGTTTATGATTCGTTACTTTGCATGTACTGAAAAGGTGACAGTGTTGTGTCATCATCATGTCAGATATAGTTAGGAAGCCAGCGACAAAAAAGTGCAGAGTTTTGTAAAAGCTGATACTTTCAGATCATACAGTATTTTGGCCATAGAATGTTGGGATAGAGTCAGCAGGCCTGACTCCGGGACACCTGGCGCTTAGGAAAGGTGTAATTTTAATGAGTACCCTCAAAGTGTTTAGGAAAAGCTGAAAATTCATCAGTAGACAGTGGATGCAATACAGAACTCGAAACAAATGGTCAGACTGCTTAACAATAGAATGCGTGGCGACAGCATTAATCCATATATGTCACAAACATGAAGTCCCTGCAAATACGCCTCGGACTAATGTGCCGTGCAGTATAATGGACTTTATTTTTGTGTCATTTTTCTAAATTATTGCTTTTTAACGATCACGTACATTTTAGGCCCCGTTTTATTTATAATGTCTATTCTGTTTTAAATATTGATCAACAGGTGGGTGTAAATGTCTTAAATAATCCAAATGTAAATGTTCAGAAATAACAGCGCAGTGCCATCTGTAGCCTTGCCTCGCGACTATTGTGTAGTTAAGCGCCCTTAAAGGACGCCGATCTGAACGACCTCGCGCCAATGACAATGCCAAATAAACAGTTGATCGGTCCTCAAAACTTTTTTAAATCATTTGGAATAAAATGTAATTTTATAATTATTTTATTATAGTATTTATTATAACAGTTTGTTATCTAAAGTTGCTCATTTTCTCGTCCCGATTCACCCACTTCAAAAACTGGCCCTGCATATAACTTAAAGTTGGACACTTTGATAGCAGATTTGCATCTTCAATAAAGAATCGAGCAGTTGGAACACACAAGTAATACGAATCCTTAATATGGTTTTCCAGTGTTGCAGATAGTAACCCTTAATCCAACCCATATATTAATCTATTGCGCCGTCTAGACATGTCCCAATGCGTTTTTTTGGCTCTCCCACTCGAGATTAGAGCCGCAGCTATCGTGTTTAGGATTGCGTCAATCCTGAGAGTGCTAAAGTGCCAGTCATCTCAAGGACGGGCCACAGCGTTATCTAACGCTCGCTCTTTTTTTTAAGCACGCCTTCGCTTCGCTCCATATATTCCGTATGTAAGGCATGGCGGATTGGGGACTCGACTATGGAATGTATGTATTGGCGGTTGGTTTTCTGTAATCTGTATTGGCTGTGCAAACAAAACGGCAAGAGCTCCACAGTATGAAATACAAAGAAAAAAAACAGAGAAATTAGTAGAATGATGAGGGTCACGCGTAGAATGATGAAGGTTCTTAATTTAGCCACCCGATTTCGAGTGATAGACGAGCATTTAAACTGAATTACCTCTTACATTATGTAGAGGTCACGCAAGCGATTTCAAACCCGTAACCAGACGGGACGACGGAGAAATCAGCAGTGCCACACGGTAAGGCATTGGAAACACACACAGGGGTGAGTAGGCGTAACTACACGGCGGACTGTATTGTCCCTAAGTCTCAACGTTCACTCCAAGTTGAAAGAACGATTACATATTGTTATACCTTTCTGAAGTGACAAGTTCGCCCGTTGTAGCAAGACATCTACCAATTCCTAATGGCTCAGTGCAGTTTAAGCCTATTGCCCTGTTTACGTTTCTTAGGTCGGCCCGACACGGTTTGGCTCCCATCCTGTAAGCCGTAAACTCTGCCTGCGGATGTAATCTGCAGTCGTACAAAGTTGGGATCGGAAGTGCGGATCCGGGGGAAGACCTCGGGCGGAACTGGGTGGTTTGTGTACCGGGTTTCGTCAGCCAATCGCTTGCGCAATCCGTGTATAAAAACGTAAGTTTCCCAAGAAACGGGGATACTTGTTGACCTGGCGTCACCTATCCGTAAAAACGAACCTCTGGCCACCCGATCCCGAGTGAACTTGACGGGCAAAGCGCCTCGGATCCGCGACAAATTCAAATTACGAATTACCACTAACGTCAGGGAGAGGCCTCGCAAGCGGCCTCGAATCTGTGACCAGACTGGAGGACGTAGAAATCCGTCTCCAAATCTGATCCCTACTGGCTGATGGCGTGGTTTGACTGTGGATTGTTAGTCCAAAGTCTTTGCGTTCATCCCACGGAAAAAAGAATGGTAATAGTCGTTATGGCAACGCGTAAGCATTAACTGCAGATTCAATTGTAAGAAGCTATCCACTCTGACGGCGTTATTATTTATACTAAAAAAAAACTAAATTAAAAGCATACGTCTCTTCCCTAACACAACTATGTATAGATATAACTATATTTCGTTATAGTAGGTAATACCAAATTAAGCTACCTTCGCAAGAATCTCCGACGAAGAGTAGGTTATGTTTATTTTATATTCTGCTAATACATAAATCAAATCAAATCAAATCATTTTTATTTTCAAAAAACCCGTTTAGGGTGTAGAAAATAGACATAAACAATTAAAATGTAACAAATAAATAAAATAACATAAATCCTTAAATTAAAACACTCAAATTGTACAAACATTTAGATAACAAATATTGTTTCGTTCATTTTCTAAACTCAACATAATTGATATTATCCCTTCAAGATTTTTTTGAATTTGTATCATAACTTGTACTTTTCTTTGAAGCGCCGCTAGAACTGTCCCGTAAGCAAAAACATTATGAGCATAAACAAGAATTTTAAGGGGCTCCCTAGACGATCAAGCATGCTTGACAAGCATCGCATCGCGGGCTGGGAGAGGATCGTAAACCGCAGGAAAAATGCAAATATTTTTTAAAAATATTTACCAAAAATGCCTAATTTTGTAGTTTATACCAGGGAGTCAAGTCATTCATCAATCAATTACGTCTAATTAATGTTAATCCCTGGTATAAACTACAAAATTAGGCATTTTTGGTACATATTTTCAAAAAATATTTGCATTTTTCCTGCGGTTTACGACCCCCTCCCAGCCCGCGACGCGATGCTTGTCAAGCATGCTTGATCGTCTAGGGAGCCCTTAAAAGCACTTAAAATTTTATATCTTCGATGTGGGACACGAGGATAAATTGCAAGAAGGAAGACTCTTTTATAGTTCTACCTACGAAATTTTATAGTTCTACATACGAAAAATGCTTAACTACAAAATTAGGCATTTTTGGTAAATATTACAAAAAAATATTTGCATATTTCCTGCGGTTTACGATCCCCTCCCAGCCCGCGAGGCGATGCTTGCCAAGCATGATTGATCGTCTAGAGAGCCTTTAATACTTTCCCACCGACGTCCGTTGATCGTTAACAAAACAAATTCTTTTATTAGCTGCATTAAACCGGACAGCTTTAAAATTTCAGCTTTTAAATCATAACGATTTTCAGCTTCGACTTGTTTACTTTCCTCTTCCATTTTGCGATCATTAAAATCCTCAATGACCATGGGAATATTGTGCAACTTAATCTAGTTTGGGTGGTCGTAAAATTGTGCCTCGTAAAATTTTACCCAGAGTCGTAAAATTTTAAGTGCTCGTAGGAATCGTAGGGTGTCGCCGAACCGAATGGTCAGCCGTTTTCGACGCCTGTGATTTCGTTTAACGGTTTGCGATAGATTTTTAATCCATTGTTTCAAAATTACTTCGAAATTTACTAGACAGGCTTTCGAAATCCATCGATACTGTTGGCGGCATCTGCAGCTCGAAGGACAATAGACATTGTCGTAGGAAAGGTGTACGCAGATTGTAACAACTTCCAGCAATTAATTGTGAATGTGTAAAGAAGTACATAATAATATCAAAGTTCAACTCATTAATCCATGTCGTATTGTATATCTGGATGTATTTTTGGAATAAACTACATAGTTATTTAAGCTAGTTAAATGGGGAAAATCGTGGTGTATACACGGAAAGAAATACTTAAAAAATACTTAGTAAATTAAGAAATCGTTTTATATACGAGAGCAGCTTGTTAAACAACAAGATCGTTGTATTTGTTTATACGGAAGTGTTGTGTTTACACGATCCGGTAGCATAGCGGCTAGTTCGCCTGATCTTCCATTGAAGGATCCGAGTTCGATTCCCGACTGGGTCACCATTTTCCGTCGAGATAAAATTAGCGGAATTGCATTTGAATTCTGTCGATCGAATGCAATAACAACACATGTTCTTACATAAAATGTTACATGCACACAAACATACACACTTCATAATAGGGTTGGTTGTAAGAGATTGTCGTAAGATAATAAATCCGACAATTGTGAACATTCATAATGAAAAGTAGTAACAAGATTGTTCAACAAAGATTCCATCGAATAAAAGAAAAATCCGGAAACTTATTTAGAACCAGATTTATTGCAATTAGGGATTTCGTCATTTTTGTATTCCTAATTATTATTATCTATTGATGAAGTATTTATAATTTTAATTAGATATCATTGTTATGACTTTTTTTTAAATCTAAGGCACTCGTTCATTCTAACTATAGTATACATTCTATTATTGTGACTATTTTAATTTTTCTAACTTTCTATATTATCAACTCTCTCACTATCCATCATTATTTATTTTTTAAAACATACAACTTGTTAAAACTGGAAAATTACAAAACAGTTCATATGATCGCTATAACCGAATTCTGACAAACATATTGTAGAAAAACCCACCAACTGGCTATAAAATAAATAATAATAAAATGGCAACTTAATCGACAGAAGGAGAAAACTTGATTAAAAAGTACCATAATATTCTCCAGCATTAACGAAACAGATAACACATATCATACATGTTCCTATTAATATCGCTTTTTTTCGCGCTATCTAAGCGAGTGTGAAGATAATAGATATCGATATTAGAATTACCATCGAATCGTCTATCTATGCACTGCGTCAATGAATCAAATCAAGGGTTGTCAAACGATGATGCATGATAGTTGATGTTTTTTACAGGTTCGTCTCCACTTATCTTTTACGCGGTTCGGGTATTTTTATTAGAATTATCACATACTTTTACGACAAGCAGATTTTAACAATTGTACCTAATGATTAGTTAGGTGCATACAGTACGTTAAAGGAGAAATGTTCATATACTTGCTCTCCTGTATCGTGTACTCTCCCAATCAATACTATTCATCCCCAATCTTTTCGAACCATTACGTTTCCACGGTCTCGTTCTTCGGTCAGCCTCTGACAATTCTCTTAAAATTCCTTGTCATAATACTGATTTCTGTTCCTACTCTTTATGTGTCCATGGTGAAAGACCCTGGAACGATCTCCCAGCAAATTTACGGAACTCGCCTTCGTTTGAATCATTTAATACTCACCCTCAATAGTACTACTTTTCTAAGTAACTAACTTTTCTTCACTTTCTCCATTCTCCATCTCCCAATTTCCTCTCCTCGCAACTAGAGTTGTCAACTACAACGGGCGAACCCGTCACCTCAGGAAGTTTTAACGATTAGTAGTTCTATCTCCCTGGAGTGAGCGCAGAAGTAAGAGGCCAACACCTTAACCGCGAGATAGCCAGGAGTGTTACCCAGCGGGCTTACACTCAAACCCTTAATTCCAATTGCGACCAGATTACTCCAGTCTCTCAATTGGTTACGAGTTCGAGGTCGCTTGCGCGGTCCTCTCCCTTACGGAGCAGTGAAACGGTGTATACCGAATCTATCGCGGACCACGGCATCGTTTGCCCAGCTGTTCACCCAGGATCGGGTAGCCGATAGTCGTTTCAAGAGCAGTCGCCGTGAGGTCCGCAACCACCCCCGCTCTATAGGAAACAGTACTGCTTCCAGACTCCCCCGACTGTTAATCAGAGTGCACAATCGATTGGCTCGCAATGCTTAGTCTTAAATATAGTCAATCGTATTTTTTGCAGGCAAACTTGTTAATCTTTATATACAACGCGTTAGTTGTATCACAATGCCGTGCAGCAAAAATCGTGCATTTTATAATTTAAATTTTGTGAAGCGCGAATAAAGAGTTTATTATTATTATTAGTATTATACAGCTAGGTACTGTGTACTGTTCTTTAAAAAAATATTTTAATACAACCAACGATACAATAAGTTACAAAAACTAATCTACTGTGACAAATATTTTCACTATGTTTTTTCCTTACTTTCTTGGTTGAAAAAGAGTAGAACCGCGGGAAGTTGCTCACACCAATCACATACAATGTGCATCTGTATGTGTCATATATTACAATATAATAGGTATATCTAGTATATTCCAAAAATGAATTTTCATTCAAAGTTATTGCGATTTATCGTTCTTTGAATTATGTTGATGACCGGACGATGATGTTGGCATTAATCGGTATGCTACTACTGCACCAGTGATGCTAATTGCAAACAGCAACCTGAGCCGCTGTCATCAATTATCATGCGATCGTAAAGAGCTGCGCGGGCGCATGTCAATGCGCGCCTACTGTTCGCAGTAGACGCCGAAGTTGTTTATTTTATCATGCATACTGACCGTTGCTAATAGGTTTATTAATGCGAATAGGGGTAGAGACAGACTGAGCTTACGTACGCAACGTATACGATGCAACGCTCCCACGTCGGCGTGCACACTTGTCCCGCTCAACGCTCTAACATATAAAGGTTTTAATTAATCGACATCCTTGAAGGGGATGAAACAGTACGATAAATAAGCAACTTTTGATTAAAAAATTGTGGGAAAATATATTTATTTTTTTATTTATTGAAAAATTTATGTTTTTGAAAAATCGTATAATCAGCGCCGAGCACGATGCGCCATCTAGCGATAGGTAAAAAATCGCTAATATTGTTTATTAGCGATATCTTACCTACCAATAGATGGCGCAGCGCGCTCAAACGCTTGTCAAACTTTTATTTAACAGTCAAGTATTTAAAATTTTGAAATAAAATAAAAATAAGAAAAAAAAAATATTTAATTTTTATTTTTCCCATTTTTTAAAATCAAAAGTTGTTTAGTTGCTCGTACTGATTCACCCCCTTGAAGGATGCCGGTTAATTAAAACCCACCCTGTATATGGCATCAGAAGCTGCTGTCACTTGAAGGCGCACTTGTCTTAGTGTGCAACCGCTGTACAAGACGTTTTCTAACTCTGTAAGTGAGTTTAAGAACGATTTACTCAATTTGATATTCATTTCTCTGCCGACTACCTGTGCTTTCTCTGCGCATGCGCCGATGTCCGTGTGTGTGACGCGTTGCAAACGTTAAGTTCTCGAAACATATTACGGTGCCGGCACACTGGTCCTACGTACGCAACGTACGCGACACATGATGACATCTGGCTCTTCAATTTAAATGGCAGGAGACACACTTATCCCATGCAACGTTGCGTGGGATAAGCGTATCTGCTTTCATTCAAATTCGAGGGCCAGATGTACGTAGGCTCAACTAGAGCTGTCAGCTACAACGGGCGAACCCGTCACCTCAGAATGTTTTAAACGATATCAGATCGTTTTGTTACCCGTGAGGTGAGCGCAGAAGACTCGGGACTAAAAACGCCTGCGAGGTACCGGGAAAGGTATCCTGCGGGCAGCCTCGCCCCTGACTACCATTTTGGAAGGATATCTCCATTTGGAATGAACATTCAACATACCTCCTGACTCCCGATTGGTTACAGGACCGAGGTCGCTTGCGCAATCATCTACCTTACGTAGCAGTGTTACGGTGTCTACCGAATCTATCGCGGACCACGGTATTCTTTTCCCGACTTATTCACACGGAATCGGGTGGCCGAATGGTCGTTTTATGAGCAGTTGCCGTAAGGTTAAAAACTATCCTCGCCCTATAGGAAAATTGCTGTTTCAAAACCCCCGGTTGTTAGTCAGAATGCACAATCGATTGGCTGAGTCGCACGGTGCGAAAACCATATATGTATGTAGGAGCGCCCGAAGGTTGACTCCTAGGGGAGACCGGCCCGCAGGCCAGCATCCTACACTAGCTCTCACTTCTGCGTGGAGGCTGCCGGATGGGTGTTGACCCGTGCGTTTGACCGACCCTATACAACTGGGTCTTAGTGGCCAACTGCAACAGGGCTCATTAGCTCCCAGAGTACGAAGGCTACGTAAGTAGGCTCAGTCTGTCTCTACCCTCGCCACTAACCTTCGCACTCAAGTTATGCGAAACATAAACGACTAACGTTGACTAGTTGCAAATGTAACCTGCGTATTATATTATTTTTCGCTTATGGCTTCAGATAATAGAGACCAATAAATCATCTGCCAATTTTATTACCAGCAAAAACGTCTGTAAAAATAGCGCGTCTGTGCCGAAGATTGCTCCGTTAATCCTCTCGACTATACGCCAACAGTAGTCCGTCACTCAGCATTTTAAAACGAACGAAGAGTCGTTAGCAGAGACTTATTTTAGTTATTTATGATTAATTATTATTGACCGAGATGTAGCGATGCAGTGGGAATGAGAATAAAAGCGGCTCAGTAATGACACTAAGGGAGTCACGCCCTAATTTGTAGCATAAGTACTAGGGAGTGCAATCTCGGTATACCGATATCTCGATATACAAAGATTTCGAACTGATTTTGCAAAATTAATATTGTACGCTAAATCACTCGCGATCTCGCAAGATTTGCAAGATCGCGCTGCAGCAGCACATTCCATGACCATCTGGAAGAATTTGCAGTTGCAGTAGTAATAGTGGACCCAGCAAACGAAAGTCCTTCATGTGCAACTGGTTCGTCCATTGAAAAACGTATGGCCGAACCATCGTAATCGACTTTTTGTACAATGCACGACGTAACATTGCCAAGTTGCAATAGAATAATCAAAAACTAGACAACTATCTTCAACTTCTTTCAAGCTTCTAGGGTTTGTGATACGGCAATCCAAACACTTCAATAAAAATAGAAAAATATAAAAAAGTGCGGCATTAATCTAAACAAATTTAGCTTGTTTTTACACGATAGCCCAACAAAAAAGGAGTGTAATGTTTCCGTTTCTTTATTCCACCATTACTTCTAAACGCATGAAATTTGGAAGTGTGTGGTACTGTTAGAATCGTAATGTCATCTCGAGTGTCATAGGGTACGTGCGATGACCCTTTTTTGATCTCATATAAGGAGAAAGCAGCGTTTTCGATATAATTTGTCGTTACGGGTTGGTTACAAGTAACGGTTCAAGTAAGGTTCAAGTCATCATTTGACAGTTGTTTTTTTTTCGTTCTTCTTCGCGGCCGCCAGGAATAACCCTGTATGGCCAGTAACAAATAGAAGTTTTTGGAATATTAATTTGGCAAAATAAATTACACAAAATGTAACTTAACTGTCGAAATATCAAGCAGTAATTGGCTAAATGTCCAAATGTCAATAAATTGACATAAATATATCGCGTTTAGTGTCAAATGAAAGGTCTGATTGAGTACATTCCGAAAATATACATCAGTCTATATGGGTAAATAAATAATCCACAAATATTTCATAAAAATCGTAATAAAAATAATTATAAATACAATAGTTTATTCACTTTCTTTAACGGCAGTCGTGTTTTTTATTCTTTTGACTAGCTGACCCGGCGAACTTCGTACCGCCTAACGGTCAATGAATGTCGTGTTACAGATTAGCTGAACTAAATTTATGATTTTATGGAAGTAATACAATGAATACAAAATAAATATTAAGTTCACTACTTTATTAAGATAATAACACAAAAAGAAATATAAAAGTACAAAAATTAAGTATATCAATCGCGTGTCAGCATGACCTGATTGATATAAACTATGTAATAATTGTGGTCCGAGTTTTGTGGATATATCTTGTCGATTCGAAAGCTTTATTTAAAAACTTTTTTTAATTTAAGAGGCAAGTTACCGTATCGACGGGATGAATATTAAATGTTTGACAGTTACGAAACCCATGAACATTTTGTATGGGAAAATGTTGTTTCTTTTATTTTATTTTTTCGTTAATTTTCCGATGTTTTTAATAGTTATTCTGCTATTCGGGACGGACAAAAATACAACAAATCAAAAACCATCAAAAACAGTTCAGCCGTTCTCGAGTTATAAGTGCTCGAACAAACCCGACTTTGTTTTATATATTTTGTATGGAAATGTTTTTTTCTTTTATTTTATTTTTTCGTTAATTTTTCAATGTTTTAATAGTTATTCTGTTATTCGATACGGAGACAAATACAACAAAACAAAAACCATGAAAATCGGTCCAGCCGTTCTCGAGTTATAAGTGTTCGAACAAACCCGACTTTGTTTTATATAAATATAGATATGTTTACTTGTTTTTAGATATTTTTAGATAGGAATGGTTTTTGTGTCTCCTGAAAAAAATATGTTGCGTCAGATGCTCTTTTTGAAATAACCGATTTAATTACATCGGACCTATTCGATTCAGCTGCGTCTCAGAAGAAAGACAAAACATCTTTATCTCATCTATGAGAACGTATTTTTTTCTAGGTAGATATGTACTCAAGGACCGGCTGAAAAAAACCGGTTCGGTTCGCTCTTCAAAGTCCAGATCAAACGTCTCCCATATCGAACCGCATCTCCCGACAATATCTGTGTCACCCCATTCACCTTTCTCCTAAGCCCCGACAATGGCGACGCGAAATTCGTCCATTGTCAGGGAGAAAAGACCATGAAAATACACGTTCCAGTTTGAATCGACGGTAGCCCGGGTCAGCGTTAAACGCTCTTGTAATCGCGTAACAAAAGATGAACTAGGATGGGGTCCGCACTCCTCTGAGATGAGCAAAGTTGCCAACCGAATGCCGTTAACATGACTTCAAATGAAGACAAACCGCGATAATCACTCTGTTGGGGAACCAACGACAAAAAAGTGCAAGAGTTTTGGAAAAGCTGATACTTTCAGATCAGACAGTATTTTGGCCATAGAATGCCGGGGTAGTCAGCAGGCCAGATTCAGACACCTGGCGCTGGCGTACTAGGAAAGGTTTGATTTTACAGGAAAGGCGTAATTTTAATTAGTACCCCCAAAGTAAGAGCTAATGGGCCCTTGCTGAGTTGGCTATGAAGACCCATTTTGTTCAGCGTTGGTCACATTCACGGGTCAACACCCATCCGGCGGCCTTCAAGCATAAAGTGCGAGCCCGGGTAGGACTCAGGCCTTAGGGCTAGTTTCCCCTAGGAGTCAATCGATTGGCCTGCGCACCGTGCGGCGCAAGCCAATCGATTGTGCATTCTGACTAACAGTCGGAGGAGTCTGGAAGCAGTACTGTTTCCTATAGAGCGGGGGTGGTTGCGGACCTTACGGCGACTGCTCTTGAAACGCCCATCGGCTACCTGATCCCGGTGAACAACCGGGCAAAGATTCAGGCCGATTCGGTTCACACCGTTTCTTTGCTTCGTATGGGAGAGGACCGCGCAAGCGACCTCGAACTCGTAACCAGCCGAGTGACCGGAGTAATCTGGTCGCAACTGGAAGTAAGGGCGTGAGTGTAAGACCGCTGGGTAGCATACCTGGTTATCTCGCGGGTAAGGCGTTGGCCTCTTACGGGCATGTGGCGGAGCTTGACGGTGGACTGTTTTGTCCTAAGTCTTCCGCGTTGACTTCACGGGAAATAGAACGTACATTTCGTGAAAACTTCCTGAGGTGACGGGTTCCCCCGTTGTAGTTGACAACTCTAGTATCCCCAAAGTGTTTTGAAAAGGCTGAAAATCATCAGTAAACAGTGGATATAATAAAAAAAACTCGAAACATTTGGTCAGACTGCTTCATAATCAAACGCGTGTCGAACACGTGTATAAAGCACATATCAGACTTACCTACGACCGCAGGTTGATCGCAGAGCAGGTTACATTTCAGTCAATCGAATGATAAGCATTTATTATATATCGACAAATAGACAAAAATATCGACAATTCGACAAAAACATCGTGAATTAAAAAAGGGTTTTCTTTCTTGCTAAATTTATATATAAACTCATATTCAGTTGACAAACTTCCACGCCACAGAAATAAAAAAGTACAGTTTGCCGCACCGATGTCAAGATAACCCGGTCCTAGTTCCGGATCTGACAAACAAACCCCCTCTATAAAGGGCGTAGAACAAGAGGCTCCTCTTGTTTCTAAGCAGGTCCATTCAGAAGCTGCGGCTTTTGTTTGGATACTGGCCGATCGGACCGCGCCCGCCGACAAATCAAACACGATAATCCCCGTGAAAACGATTCATATTTCGTCCGTTGTTCCGTTGGAATCTATAGAATAACGCCGCTTTCATATTATCTGGACATACCTCTCACGATGTGACCCGTTTTGGTCTTTCTAGCCGAATAGCCAACATCCTCTTTAGTGTAAATAGTTCAAGCATTAAGAGATCCAAACTTGACGTTTCCAGGAAAAAATCCTGTTTTTTTTTTTAATATACGAATGTATAGTAACGGTTTATAAGAATTTTAGGTTGTTACATCAGATTTTTAACTTTGCCACCTCGCCAGAGGCACAGTATACCAGACAGTAGCTTCTCTTACAACAAAATTGAAATCGAAGTGAATACGTTACGAGTCGTAAGGGCTCGGATATGGCCGTTATATGTCCGCCACTCGGCCCACGCGGATATGCAAACGTTCGAAAAAGTCGCCAACCTCTTTACCTGCGCGTAATGCTAACTCCATGAATCGCGAAAAAGTGCATTTATTGCACTTGTTTTAGTTTTTCGCTTATAACTCGCGAATAATTTATTTATTTATTTCCCAAAACATAATTAACCTTACAGATGATTCCAAATCGTAAATTATTTTTCTAGGCTACTATTATAGATTATAACTATTATTCTACTATAGGCTATTATTACAATTCTACTATTAATAATATTATATTACTGTACTCCATTACTATTACTATCATTATTATTCCAATATATAGACTATTATATTATTCTAGACTATAGCAAACGAGACTGAGAAATACGTTAGAGCGTAATATTAAACGATTATACTTACATATATCTTATGATTATCTAACCTTTCTTATTATACCTACTAGTTACTACTTTTTAACAATTTTAATACTACATACTACATATTTAGCTTCCTAATTGATTGCTAAGAAATGCCATTACCGTACTTTGTAGTTGTGCCAAGTTCACCGTCCAAGCATTTTTTGATAATGACTATTGACATTAAATGACATTACACCCTCCCACCCCTCCGCAATTTGCTATATTCTGATTAAGGACTAGGCTCAGATATAGAATGACATATTTTAGGCGAATTTTTATTTCTATATTTTGATGAAAAAAAGTTTCCATTTTTAAGCGAGCTCTAGCAGCGGTTTGGAACATCGCAGAGATGAAGTAATTATATGTAAGTTGTAGAAACTTATTAATTCTACTTTAATTTTGTATATCAATCGTTGTCATCAGTCACTGTCATTGTATATCAATGTCAACAGTTATTGTCGAAAAAATGCATTTATCGTGAGTTATTATAATCGGAATACTAAAATACGTGCAAATAATGCGATTCCTGGAGTTAGCTGGATCACTGACGAGTTGGCAAAGTTGAAAATCGGGTTCATCGACCAAAAATACATATGAAGCCCTTGAGATTGAATTCTGGGTTGTTTTTTTTTCTGAGAAAATAACCTAATATACTTGGACTATAGTTGCCCTTAATTGTTGTAACCAGGATGGCGGTGTGGACCTACAACGGGCGAATCCGTCACCCCGGGCTGGTATAACGATATAGATCGCTCTTACAGCAGCTGCGGGATGAGCGAAGAAGACTTGGGGACAAGACAATCTACTGTCTAGTTAACCAGCAACCCGTTAGAGACCCAACGCATTACGACGAGGCATCGGGAAGGGTAGACAACGGGCAGCCTCACCCCCTAACTACCAGTTTTGGCAGGATATCTCCGTCTGGAATTAACCTTCAACCTCCGTCCTCCCGACTGGTTACGGATCCGAAATCGCTTACGCAACCTCTACCTGTTGTATTACAGCGGTAATTTAGTTTGAAGTTATCGCGGACTTGGGCGTTCTTTGCCCGTATTGCCACCACACAGGATCGAGTGCCCCAAGATCATTTCAAGAGTGGCATGAAATCAGGTGAAACATCCACCCCCGCTGCTTAGGAAACAGTGTATTTCCTTAGTCTCCAGGCCCCTTCAGCAATTAGTCAGAATGCACAACCGATTGGCTTCGCCGACCGGTGCGTAAACCGCCCAGTGGCGCCGGGATGCAATCCCGCCGGGAGAAACCGGTCCGCCAGCTCTGAGGCCTGAGACACGGGAGTTTTACCCGGGGTAGCCTTCCACTCGGGGGGGCTTCTGAATAGGAGCTGAATCGTGAGTTGAGCCGATCCGAGAACAAAATGGATTCTGTGGCCCAAGCTGCACGAAACCGTTCACCACCCAATTGTTGTAACCGACTTGGGTTGTCGACTACAGCGGGCGAGCCGGTCACATCAGGAAGTTTTAACGATTAGTCGTTCTATCTCCCTGGAGTGAGCGTAGAAGACTTGGGGACAGAACAGTCCACCATCTAGATACGTCACAAGCCCGTAAGAGGCCAACGCCTTAACCGCGAGATAGCCAGGAATGTTACCTGGCGGGCCGGTCCTCTCCCTTACGAAGCGGTGAAACGGTGTATACCAAATCTATCGCAGACCACAGCGTCCTTTGCCCGGCGCTGTGTAATTAGCGTAATTGTTGTAACCAGTCAGTAGCCAATAGTATCCTGAAGGTTAATTCCAGATCGAGATATCCTTCCAAACTGATAGTCCTACCATTCCCGGTGCCTAGCCGTAAGACATTGTCCTCTGACGGGCTGGTGGCGTAATTAGACAGTGGATTGTCTATTCGTCCCAAGTCTTCTGCGCTCACTTCACGGGAGATAGACCG
Organism: Micropterix aruncella; assembly: GCA_944548615.1. Classification (NCBI taxonomy): domain Eukaryota; kingdom Metazoa; phylum Arthropoda; class Insecta; order Lepidoptera; family Micropterigidae; genus Micropterix; species Micropterix aruncella. Next base: position 21,568,333 of record OX155970.1, on the reverse strand, counting down.
ATCTAATATCGTTAAAGCTTTCTGAGGTGACGGGCTCGCCCGTTGTAGCTGACAGCTCTAGCCGCCCATGATAGCTGGAAATGAAACGAAAATCAAAAGAGATAAATTCAAATCGATAGCCGCTCAATTTCGCGAAATTAACGCAAAACACGCGAGCGATAATTGTGTCCGCAGGTGATAACGTTGTTCGTGTGCTAGATAACAATTTTATATTTTCCCCTCTTTATCTAAATTATAATTTTATTGTAGACAAATACGTCGACGTCGACGTAGACTACGAGGCGGCACAGTGATTATTATTGCTATTATTGACAAAGTAGCCTAATGGGATGGATATATCGATGGCTTAGAACGCAAATGTGTCAAGTGCAAATTTCTAAATTTTACAGGAGAGCTTTTTGATAGTTTAGGTATAATAATCTCGAAACAGATGAAGAAATAATTTCAGTTAATATTTTTAACCTATAGGGCTCGATTGCGTTTCTTCGTGAACTAAAATCGGAAATTAGTCCGTGTGAACGAGACAGGGCAATACGCTAGAGCGGAGTATGAGATGACCGGTTGTCACTTTTTCGCATTAAAACTGCGCGCCAAGGTCAAATCTTACACCGCACGAAATATGCTTGAATTTATTCGGACGAGTATAAGTTCGGCAGGTAGTATTAATCGACGATCGTTCGTGTCATATTCCGCTCTAACGTATTGCTCTGTCTCGTTCGCTTGGACTAATTTTAGTTTTAGTTCACAAAGAAACGCAATCGGGCCCATAGTATATGTATTTGGCTTACACTATATTATAATAATTATATTTATTTATTAGTATTTTATGTATTAATAAAAAAAACCGGCAAGAGGTGGTACTCACAACATTTTTATATGGTAATATAATAATGTATGTAGTTACCACATTTTCATTTTTATTATATTATTTATATAAAATCGAAGACTATCGCGGTTGTTTGACATTATAAATAGGATAGAAAACGAATTTACCGCGTGAAATTTGTAGGACCCGACGTTTCGGTGACGTTGCAGCCGCCGTTGTCTAGGGTACCCTACCGTTGTGAGTCTACCCTAGACAACGGCGGCTGCAACGTCACCGAAACGTCGGGTCCTACAAATTTCACGCGGTAAATTCGTTTTCTATCCTATTTATATATTATTTATATTTTATTTTGTTCTCATCTTTCTACTTTTAGAATTTGTTCTTTACTTTAGAAAAGAGTAAATAAAACCATTAAGCATGTATAGGGTTAAGCATGCTTTGGAGAATATTGTATCAACTGATGATAACACATATGCATTTTATGATGATTTAATTTTGATTAGATATCAATAGTGGTAAATGATTATGCAACATTAAAATTTCAAAAAACTTTGTTTGATGCACTTACCCCAGTTTTTACGAAGAAGTATTCGAAGCCTTGGTTGTTAGATGCTTACCACATTAGCACGGAATGTGGAGATCAATATATTGGATATATTGGATTTACTACACTTTAGCAAAGAAGACAAAGAGGGGACCTCATCGAGACGTTTAAGATTCTGAATGGTCATTATGATGTAGCCAACCTTAATGCAATGTACACAATGAACACCAACGAGAAACTCCGTGGACATTCCTTAAAACTAAACCGAAACAGTTTTAGTTCCAACCCAAGAAAGTACTTTTTGACTAACCGAGTGGTGGACTCTTGGAACAAACTACCACAAGAAGTGATAAGTGCTATCTCAGTGAATGGTTTTAAAAATCTACTAGACAAACATTTAGTAAAAATGGCAATTAAAAAGTGTAAAGAATAAAATAAAATAAAGTCAAACAGTACACTCAACACGTGAAGTACACGCATCAGCTGCAAAAGCTGCTAGTGTATATAAATAAATAATAATAATAATAATAATGTCATGTAGTACTTAACTTATTTTCGTAAAAAAGTCACTTAACACAATTGCGTTCTAAGCCATCGATATTTGGAATGTTGTTTATGTAATAAAAGATTCCGGAAATTGGGGAAATCAGTAGACTGCACATATAGAATAGAAAAAGTACTGATGTTTTAAAGAGAAATATACAATTAATGTAGATAGCGTTCAGTGTAATCAGGTATTATCATAATTGGAATAATAGATTGGAAAGAGGTTCGATTATAACATATTTATCATTGCATTTTTATTTTAATGATTGTTTTTGGAGAGGAATGCAAGTCCCAACGGTTCGATCCGTAATTCTTTCGATTTTACTTCAATATTTCAGGACCGACAGAGGGTTTTTTTATTTTTTATAATATAAATCAGGGTTTTTTTATTTTTTATAATATAATCACAAGACATACAGTGATTTTTACCTACTGTATATCTTACTTTATGTACTTTATCCATCTGACAATATCAATTATTATTTCAATTAAATATTATCAAACTCAATGGTGAGACTATGTGATGTATTGACAACGATGTTACTCATAGATCTAGAGACAACTAACAGAAAAATGCCCCTTAACCCTTCGAGTAGCGGCATAATTTCATGGCAGACCGCGGCAATTTATTGGAATTTCTTGCAATATCGCCGCGCTCGACAAAAAGTACTATAACTATTGAAATACTACAGCAATCATAAAAAGAATAACTCTACAATGATCGCTTTGAAATTTCGTATATAAAATATTGAATTGAATCTCATTTTGTAAAACAATTATATAATTATGAATAAATATGAGAAAGTCGAAAAAGTGAAAAAAACTCGGCATTTCTAACTTGTACTTGTACTTGTCTTACGGAAAAATACCGAACCCTATTTGGAAATTGTAAATACTATCGTGATCTTTATTAGATTACCTATCAAAAATAATATTTCGTTTTGCTTATTTACATACAATAATATTTATATATTAGCTCAAAAAAAAAAACAAGAAAAATGTTGATGATTTTTCGAAAATAAATATATATATACAGACACAACTATGTATTAGTTTTAAAGAAAAGAAAAAAGATTTTATTTGAATTCTTCTTCGTCATTTTTAACAGACCCAATTGTGTTTCTAGGTAGTAAAAAACACACTTTACATAGCAATCAAAATCTGAATGACTTCGACTGCATTCTCCCGGCCGGCCTCTGCACGTTACCCTTTGATGATTTCCGTGAATTTCATCCCGCTATGGCCCGTGGGAGAAATACTCCGCGGGAGTTTGCAAATCGCCTGCAGCATTTAAATCAGGTATCCGATTCTCATAGCGTGCACCTGCACGCCTCCAGCAAAAGCAGCTCCGTGCAAAAGCGAGCATTCGGAGCGCGTCGCGCATTGCACGATGCACGATGCGCGCGCGGTGCACCGTTACGTATTCGCGCTCGATCGCAAGCGCCGCGATCCCCAAACTTTCGCTAGCGAAGAGATCGAACGTAGGCAAGTCGATTTTGATCTACATATTAATAGCCTAAAAAATCAGTTTTGTACTCCCGACAAGTAGCCGAGGACGTAGGGAAGGATTTTGAGCATGCTATTCATTCATGTCTCTGCCCGTAGTGCCACTCGGTATCGAGTGGCCCAAGGTCATTTCAAGAGTGGCTTGACAACAGGTCTCCTCTATTTCCGACAGCCAGACACAGACAGACAGCCAGACAGACTTCCATCTGGGAATGGTCATCTCAGGGGAGTTAAAAATATACGAGTATATATACAAGTTTTGGCGTTTACAATGCTTTCCCTCCTCGTTGGTGGTGAGCCAGGAAAGTAAAAACAGAAAAAAACCATACCAAATCCCGCAAAAATGCAGAGCGAATTTTACTCATCAAACCAGGAAGCCAGCTTACCTAAAACAAAACAAAAAAAAGCATGTTAATTACAGTGTAATAAAAAATATTAAGCAATGCATATGTTGATAAGAAATAATTATGCAGTAGGTATAAACAAAAAAAAATAAATGTTGCAAAAATGGCAACTGTTCAAATAATAACGAGACAATTATATATTACTGATTATAGGTACCAATATTATGTCAGTCTGTGTTTATGTTAGACACGTTATGCGCAGAAAATGTGGATTGACGAAACAGTGAAAGAAAAACATTTATTCAGATAGAATAAACCCTTATGTAAATCGTTTAGCCCTTTTTGATAAAATAAAAATAAAAAAGCTTATGCTTTTTAAGCGACTATAAAACCACTGATGATTTTTACATTATATTATGTATTTTTTTTTTTGCTAAAAGCATTTTGTTTTTCTTCTAATGAAATTTGCAAAAAATACCTGTGTTTACGCATTGGTTTCTTTTATTTTATTAATCTAGAACTTGAATTATCTTGGCATCTTGAACAGCTGGGCATCTTCTCACACCCACCACCTACAGTCTGTTGAGAAAACGCCAGGTGGTATAGGGGAGATGGGACCCCGTGCTATCTCTTACTTTACGACCTCGCCAAGAAAAGCTCTCCATTGAGTGATGCAACTAGGGTTGTCGACTACAGCGGGCGAGCCCGTCACCTCAGGAAGTTTTAACGATTGGTCGTTCTATCTCCCTGGAGTGAGCGCAGAAGACTTGGACAAAACAGTTCCCCGTCAAGCTCCGCCACAAACCCGTAAGAGGCCAACGCCTTACCGCGAGATAGCCAGGAGTGTTACCCAGCGGGCTTACACTCACGCCCTTAATTCCAATTGTGACCAGATTACTCCAGTCTCTCGATTGGTTACGAGTTCGAGGTCGCTTGCGCGGTCCTCTCCCTTACGAAGCGGTGAAACGGTGTATACCGAATCTATCGCGGACCACGGCATCCTTTGCCCGGCTGTCCTCGATGGTCGTTTCAAGAGCAGTCGCCGTAAGGTCCGCAACCACCCCCGCTCTATAGGAAACCGTACTGCTTCCAGACTCCCCCGACTGTTAGTCAGAGTGCGCAATCGATTGGCTTACCGCACGGTGCGCAGATCGTCCAGGAGCGCCAGAAGGTTGATTCCCAGGGGAAACTAACCATAAGGCCAGAGTCCTACCCAGGCTCGCAATTCAAGCGTGGAGGCCGTCGGATAGGTGTTGACCCGTGAGTGTGACCAACCCTGAACAGAATGGGTCTTCGTGGCCAACTCAGCAAGGGCCCATTAACTCCCCATTGAGTGATGGAGTTCAAAAATTGACTGCTTTGGAGTGGTTGTGTGCGGTTCAAGAACGACTTTCGTGATTTGAGGCGAGTGTGGTGCGGTTCTTGCCCGTACCACAGTGTACCGGACAGTAGGTTGGTCCCATATGGGAGCTATATGGGAGCTACTCCGCCGATGCAGATATTGAAACGTTTAAGAATTCTGCCAATCTCTCCGCTTTACGCGCGAGCGACGGCGTTCGGCGAGACGTATCCCTCTGCTCTCTTCCCTCGCGCCCTATCCCCGCATCGCCCTGCCGCTCGAGAGTGCGTTTACTGCTTCTGATTCGGTATACCGTGCCTGTACAGTGGGTGTCTTGCGTCGTCCATCACCTTTAGGTGCTCAGAATCACCTATGATATCACGACATATTGCGGAAAAAGCTTTTCGACAGTAGTAAGCTTGAGGCAGCTGGAGGCAATTCTCGCAGCAACGTTCACAGCAGTATCGAACGTGTGTTGATTCACTCCATACTGGTAATCACAGTATACCAGACAGTAGTTCTCTTAGAAAAAAAATGAAATCGAAGAGAATACGCACGAGTAGCAAGGGATCGCATATAGCCGCCAGATGTCTGCTACTCGGCCCGTGCAGATATGCAAACGTTAGTAAAAGTCGCCAACCTTTACCCACGCTCAATGCTAACCAAAGGCGTTCGTCGAGACGTACCGCTCTGCCCACTTTCCTCGTACTCTATTCCCGCAATGCACTGTCGCTCGAGAGAGCGTCTACTGTTCTCCCGGTAAACTGGGCTGATAATAGTTTAAACGGATCTGAGATGTTCGTTTCATTTATCTGCTTCAAAATATCAAGACAGAAATCTCACCGGCTTATACAGGTGCCCAGAAAAAAAGAGATATTTAAATCCTATTTACTTGAAACAGCCTTTTTTAATATTGTCAGCTGTTTTGTTTTACATTGACAACGCTCCATTGCTTTACATAATGTGTATCTATATTTTAGACTCTTAAGGGGCAAAAATATTATTGGACGCGTCTTACGGACGCGACTGATAGTATACACAGTCGTTTGGGACGCGGCAGCGGACTGAAAATGTAACATACAAAACAGGAAAATAAATTAATTCTGATTCTGATTGTGGATCTCTATCGGACGTCCGAAGCCTCAAGGTCACGTCCGAGACTGACGTCCGATAATGTGCACAGCTCAATAGATTTTGATTACACAGATACCTTTAAGTCGCGTCCGTCAGCCGCGGCTGACGGACGCGTCCAATTAATATGTTCACGGCTTTACAGTCCAACAGAGGCAAGACTTCGGAACTCTCAGTGTTATCCCGAAAAGTTTGGGAAGCTCTTAGCACGTCACGGATCGTCAATCAACCTGCGCCCTCGAGATGGAGAAATGGCAACGGAAAGACGAACAACTGGACAGTGCAACAATGCCCTAATATGCATTTATGAGAGATCGAGCGGAGGCCGGATAAATTGTCGGGTTTCCCACAAGGGTCCGCGTCTGGACCCCTCTCTTTTCCCATTGTGTGCGCGTATGCAAATATCGCTACTCGTCACCTTTCTCTAGCGCAGGAGCGCTTTAATGGGTGCGGATTAGTAAAGTGATTCCGTCGCCTCTTCGCTCCACTTTCGTCACTCGGATGTCAAAATAGAGAGAGCGTCATAGCCCAGAGGCTGACCGTTACCGCTGACGAGCCATCGCAGCGTTCGCACCTACCTAGATCGAGACCCCTGCTGATTTTTTGTTGTGCAAGTTTCGAGAAATCGCCGTTGGTATAATATGTTGTATCTACGTACAGCGACCTCGCGAATTAGAAATCCAATATCAAACTCCTTAAATACAGTTACATTTATACGTATACCAGCTGACCCGTGCCCGCTTCGTTGGGCGGTAAACATTTTTACTTGTGATGAAATTATGAAAGTGGTTCGGTTAGTACTGAGTGCTATGATTTATTTCCTGACTGCCAAAAGGAGGGTTATATTTTTACTGCATATGTATGTATGTATTTGCATGCCAATTTGGCTATATTACCGGGTTTCAAATGAATGAAATGATTATGATTGAATAAATTATGTTTATTTTAATTGTTCAAAACTTCTCTGTATACTATATTAGATGTAGTGTTATTATTTGGTACCAAAATATATTGTCTTTCAGGAGTTCTAACCAATGCGGTCGCGGTTCCATACCTATGTCGTATTATCTCTTTAACCATTTATGCAGTAAAAGGGAAATTATATGCAGTAAAAGGGAAAAGTCTTTTGTTTTAAACACTTGAGACGATAAATTTATTTATTTTGATAAGAATTCATAATTGTTGATAATATGACCAATAAACATAACCTATTTAAATTATTTTTTTTAATATAAAAAAACTACTTTTTGTGACTTAAATATAAAATTTAGACATATGCTGTTGCTGACTTTTTTGTGGGCATTAACCAAGCTCTACAACTTTTCTCTAGAGCTCAATCATATATCTCTCATCGTTAAGGCAGCGTTCGTAAGAAACGTTTTCATTCGACCGTTTTTTCTCCGACTTACTTTGCGAATCCTACTACCACGAAAAAGTCTTTTCCTTTTTCAGATTATAAAATATAGCATACGATACTCACAAATAACGTGGCTTTCTATTGGTAAAAGAATTTTCAAAATCGGTTCAGTAGATCCAGAGATTACTCCCTACAACCTCACAAACTCACGAACTTTACCTCATAATAATATTAGTATAGATAGTATAGATTACAATGTGAAAATTGAAACAACATACCTCATGGACATTTTTGTTACTTACATATATTCTATGTTTTCTTATTTAGGGCGTCCTAACAAATATGAGAAAAAGAATAAATATGAAAGTTTTATCTTATTTAAAGCGAAAAAAGGCACTCAAAGGATAAATTAAACGACGACTGCTGATTAATACATAATTGATAAGCAAAAAACGAGCGTTAGATAGGCCCACTCGAATTGGGACATTTATGTGTGCCTTTTTACAAGCGAGTTCAATCTCCAGCCTATACATATTCATTTCAGTTTCATGTATAATTAACGTTAGAATGTGGGTCAGCGATTAGAGAAATGTAATGAGAGACAAATATAGAAAGACTGACATGTTTATAGTGCGTTTCGTTGAAACTGGAATACCATTTCGAGCTAGTTGAGAAATATTTTATGGAATGATTTCGCTAAGCATCTGGATTTTTCAGACCGTTCTAAATGTAGAGCAAATGAATCAAAATATTTGTAATTAATTATTTTTAATTCCAAGACGATAACAATACCAGTGTCCCGAAGTTATAGTGCCAATTTTTTTCACCAAAGTCTGTCTCGTGACCTCTTACCATTTTTCTCTAGTGTCCTGTTTTAAAAAACTCATACTATGTACTATTTTATTTATTATTATTATTTATTATTATTATTTATTCCGTAGCCGGCGATTGGGGAGGGGGTCGCCTTCGCAGCCTATACGCTGCTATCGGTGCCGCTGGATCTCGTACTCCACGATTCGCTTTCATTCTTGACGATTTTTTGCCACGTCTCGAGCATCCCTAGCCGATAATCGTTGATTTTTAAGGTCGTCTTTGATGTTATTTAGCCAGGTTTTCTTCGGTGCCGATCGCTGAATTCTCCATTCTGTCGGACGGTCTTGCCAAAGAAGTTTACGTGGCAAGCGATTATCGTTCATTCGGCAAACAAGGCCGAACCATCGTAGTCGACGTTTTTGCACTTCTTCTTCGATCGTTGTTACTAGATCGCATCTTTCTCTAATGGTCTCGTTTCGAAATCGGTCGCGGTGTGAGACACCGAGAATCTGCCTCAAGCATCGCATTTGGAAGACTTCGAACTTTTTGAGGTCCGATTGTAGTAACGTCCACGTTTCCGATCCATAAAGAAGAATGGGACGAAGAATGTACTATGTACTATGTACTATGCTATAATGTCATGCAGTTTCATCGCACTGTGACCTGGATTTATAAAAGAGCCAACGTAAACATTTTTCTTAAGGTGACATGATACCTGGGAACGACCATATCTGAATATCTTTCGTTTCATGAAAAAAAATATATAAGCAAAGATTTTTAATAGTTTCTACGCGAATCCCTCGATAAGGAACGAATTTATAATTTAGACTCAAAAAAATTGTTCCTTACCTTGGACATTCAGGATTTAAACTGATTTTAAAAACTGTCAGGCTCGATTACTCCCACAATATAAGCGGTGAGTGTGTTTTATTTTAATTTAATTATAATAAATGGTTGATTCTCTAATGTCGCGATTAGCCACATTTTTTATTTAGGCCCTAAATTATTTACAACTAATTGAAACGTGAAAGCGCTATGAGAGTTACGATATAAATAAAAATTTACAATAACTGGGATAAATTCAACAACCTCATAAATTCCTGTTACAATAACAGGGATATATGAGAAACGACGTGTAATACAATTTCAAAATAAATGTTACATTATAATTCGGACAATTTATTTCTATTTCTGTTTCTATTTATTTATTTATTTATTTAGGAATTAATTACTATAAAACATTGATTAGCTTACAAAAATAACAGGAACCGAATGGCAAAACCTTAACCTTTTGCTTATTTGTTTCTGTCACCCAACTAGGACTAGCCCGTTCTAGGGTGGACAGGACTCCAATAGTACAATCAAGTTTGCTTGATTGCTTGGTTGCCTACAAATGTACAAGTTTTAGTAAAAAGCTAATGACACTAAATTGCCCTAAAATGTGGTCTTCAGAATAAAATAAAAAATAATAATAATAAAAAAATATTAAAAATATATAATAAAAAAATGCAATTCCATTATTAAATCGGCAATAAATATAATATAAAATTCGATTAAATAATATAAATAAAGTTATATGTGAGAAAAGAAAGAAACAGTCATTAATATTTAATATTATGTTTTAAGTAATATGAGATTTAATATAAAAATACCTAGTCTAAAAGTATAATTCATTGTCAAAGTCAAATATTTTTTGGTAGTTAGTTCAATGTTAAAAATTACTTAACATATACCTAAGTTTAAAAATATGTTAATAATTTGTGCACCTAAGTTTTATTATACTATTATTTCTAACATTTGATGTATGGTTAGTCTGTCATGATTCGATAACCATTTCTTTAATTTATTTTTGAATTCCCTAAATGTCAAATTCATTTTTATTTCCATATTGATCAGATTGTAAAATCATCGCGCAATGAAAGAGTAATGTCTTTGACCAAATGATGTTTTCCTTCTGGGTATTATTAAGCTATTTTCTACAACTTGTCTCGTTGGTCGCCGGTTCTGAATTATTCCTAAATTTGAGTTATTGTCCAAAAATAGCCTTAAGAGGGAAGTTTTTAGAAAAAGTTGCCTACAATCAAGAAATTTAGCTTCCTTATAAAGTTCATTAGTGGGATGGCGATATGGTCTACGTAGAATAATTTTTAATATAAATTTCTGCGCAACTTGCAATGGCTCTAGCAGGGTTTTACCACATCCACCCCATCCAATTATGCCGTAAGTAATAAGCGATTCACATAAAGCATAATAAACAGTTTTTAGTGTTTTGGAATCCAGAATATTCCTTAGTTCTTTGAAAACATATCCAAGGATTCGCACCTTCGTAGCCACGTTATGTATATGAGAATCCCAACGGAGAAAGCAATCTAGAGTGATGCCTAGATATTTCCAAGATATTTCTCTTTGTAGAGGCTGACAGTTACAAGACTCTATGCTATGCTATGCTATTGCTAATATGTTTCGTATGTTCTTGCAAGTTTAAATCAGTTTTAGAAATTGCAAGCGCGATACAATTTAATTTTGGCCGCAGCGCAGGAACATATCACTAGTATTTTATACGCGAACTCTTGCTGTACATTCAAAAATACATAATTTTGAGTTAGCACTAATGTAAAAAATACCTATTTTCGTTGTCGGTTTCGTGTAGCGAGTCGGCATAGCTGAGGTCGCTTACCTCTCGCTGGTTAATACTTGACCCCTCCCTTATATGCTTGTTGAAGAAAAGGAATTGTACTTTCCGTGAATGGAGTCTTTGTGGCATATTTCTTGCATGCACGAGGGGTGACATACGACACTTTCTTGGGGTGGCATTTAAATGGTTCAGGCATCAGTTGACGGCGAATTTTGAGTAGGCAACGAAATTTATGGGCTTTTTCGTTTGTTTGGCAATTAAAAAGGTTTTATTTAATTATTAGTTTGGTAGTTGCATACTGCAGGGGACAACATGCTAATTCGCACTGCTCGATTTGACGTGACTTAATTTTGTTTGGGAAAAAAATATCTTGAAGCCCATTTATTTAGAAATGGTTTATTTATTATTAAACATAATCATCTGTAAAGAAACGGTTTCATTGTTAGATACGAAATTGAAGACTATCGCTATTGTTTGCCTTTACATAGGATAAAAACGAATTAACCGCGTGATGTTTGTTGCACCCGACGTTTAGGCGATGTGCCATTGTTCAGGGTAGACTACATGGTAGACTCCGTCAAGATCTATCCTAGAAACGGCAAGGTGGCATAGTGATTAGGTCGCCTGATCTTACTTTGAAAGGTCCCAGGTTCGATTCCCGGCTGGGTTATCATTTTCCGTTGGGATAAAATTAACGAAATTGCAATTCAATTCTGTCGACCGAATGCAATAACAAGACACACTTACAAGCATATATCAAGCACACATCCATATGAACACTTCATAGTAGGGTTGGTTGGAAGAGATGGTCAAATGACAATAAACCCACTTATTGCGAAATTTCACAATAAAGAGTATAAACAAACAAACAGACAACGACAGTTGCAACATCGCCGAAACATCGGGTGCTTCAAACTTCACGCGGTTAATTTCTTTTTTTATTCATTGTTACACTTCGACTATTGGTTAATGTGTAGATTTGGAGCGTCAGCCACTGCGCTATTTCTGCATACGACGACATCGGAATCACTAATGCATTCATCTTAAATTCTAAAAAGGGGTCTTCAGATATTAGAAGCTTCGGAGACAATACAATATCATCAGCAAGATTACCAGGAAGGACAAGGTCACGACAGTTACCTAATTTCAAGATACGAGTATTCCGGAAGTCGTTCCCATCGGTAAAAATGGTTATATTGTCTGATGCCTCCTTGTTAACAAAGTCGTTGCTCTCAGGACTAATAGTGTAACTTGTCGTGAAATTATACTTGGTTGATATCCTGATCAACAGGCAGCGGACTATAATTTAGCAAGGACTTAAAAAAGGAGTACCATTGGTAGCTACCCCAGATGCTGGTGTAGAACCTGATGACGATTCCCGAAATGCACATCACTAGCGAGAAAGATTTTTTATGATATTTTCTTCACACGGATATAGCGAGAAATCCCGTTATGTTGAGAACACGCACACAATACGAACTGAATTTTTAACCGCAGATATTGTTTCTCTTCTGTAATGCGAAATTTCACAGTGGGCGAGTTTCTTATCATCTCTTACAACCAACCCTACTATGAAGTGTGTATATGTATGTGTGCGTGTAATGTAACATGCGTTCAAGTGTGTGTCTTGTTATTGCATTTGATCGACAGAATTGAAATGAGACTCCTTTAATTTTATCCCAACGGAAAATGGTTACCCAGCCGGAAATCGAACCCGGAACCTAACAATGTAAGGATCAGGCCACCGAGTCGTGTGCCTTGCAGTAATGCAAATTTTGCGCAGGTGCATACTTTACTACGTAATTTACTCAGGTAATACAGAGAGGAGATAACACATAGACTTACTGGAATTAAGAAGATATGGGATATCAGGATAGACAAGGCGTGACCAATACACAGATAACATTTTGTCTGTGCCTTACGTGCGATAATGGGTATTGGTCCAGGCCAGTCATGTCGCGAACACTTCCGAAAACTAGGGATATTGACAAAATATGCGACTTTTGCTCAAGAAGCTATTTGTGAATTCTACTGCAACAAGAGCTCGGCAATATCCGATGAGAAAGTACATCGGCATGACAACCGGAATAAAACCTATTTATTACCTTCAACCGATCGTAGCACGTACTGCCAAGTTTCAGGCGACTAGTCGATACATAGGCCTCAATTTTTTTATTAAATTGTCTGATAGATTAAAGGCGATTAAAAACATCGATATTCAAGAAATCCATCCGGGTGTATCTTCTTAAAATCAATATGTATGCGAATGACGTTTTAAAATATTGCGAAAACAGCATGGTACATTACAATTTAATTTAATATATTCTCTTTTATTCTCAATTGTTTTTATTATAAATTGTTACTTTATAGCCTTTGTTTTTGTTAATTGAAAAGTTTGGAGGAATGTTATATAATATTTGTTAAATTTAGTTTACTGTATATGACCTTTGTTAATTGAGTAGGTAACTAGTTTACATGGCCATATGTCAGGGTTTATGGGTGCACGGAATGATAGCGTGGGGATCATGTGCAAAATCTGTCTTGGATCCTCTAGTGAAAGCCCAAAAGCTTTTGTTGAGGGTAATCAATAGAAGGCACCCACGATATGATTCTAACATGCTTTTCCAAAAAAGTAAGGTGTTAGATATACGCCAGCTGTTTGTGAAACAGTCACTCATGTTTTTCCATCGAACCCTAGATAAACGACCACGAAGCCAGCAACACAGAACTACAAGAGCATCTGCAGGCTTGAATTATGCCGTTCCCCGAGTTAATTCATCATTTGCCCAAAGGCAATTAAACTTTATCGCACCCAAAATATTCAACCGTCTGTCTTGATGACGACATAAAAAAAATGAAAGTACCTTTTTATGCAATAAAAAAAAATAAAAAAGGGCTTCTTGAGGATATAGGTCGTTCAAGGACAGAGAATGATCTTCTGCAAATCATCTCTTAGAAATAATATACCTGCATAAATGTGATATAAGATAATAAACATAATGTAACATATATGTGTATGTATGTATGTATGTATATGTATATGTGTATGCATAAGTGTATGTGTCCTACCTCAGTTATGCTCCTCCACCCAAGTCTGAAAATAAATCGTATGCCCAGATACAGGCTATACTCAACCTAGTTGGGCATGCGCTGCGCATGGTCATGTGAATGTGGGTCGTCGTTTACTTCGCACCATTACTTGGTATGACCATTTTATGAATTTCGCATGTTATGTTAAAATAAATAAAAAAATAAATAAATAAAAAGTTTAAGACTACTTTAATGTCATTCTTACAGAACACTAATGGTTGTAACGAAACACTTTTATCTTTATCTTATCTTATCTGTACCATCTTCAGTAGGAGTCTTGGTACACTGACAAGGAATACCAACTATCCAGGTAATGAAAATTCTGCAATTAGCCGCATGGAAAAATCTCAGCAAGGGTCATTATTATTGATGGGCGACGAGTGAGTCGGCAGTGTGGTTCTCCAGGGTATCGGGTGAGGTCGAATCAGGGACAATGACACTGTTAGTCGGGTCAGGGGACATCCGCGACCTCGCGCACGTGACGCGAGCGAGCGGGTGCGCCTGAGTATCGCCCTCTCCCCCTTTTCCCAAGCAATTTCACTCCGTTTAGAGCGGCACAATGCAAACAAGAGCACGTGTGCCATATGGGGGACAACGCGTTCACACACATCCACCAGAGAAGCAGAATATTTGCCCAGTGATTTATTATAGATAGATCCACAATTATTATTGATCATTATTGGTTGCTTATATAAAAAGCCGGCAACCCGATCCCGAGTGGTAGTCAAGCAATGGACGCCGTGGTCCGCGATAAATTCGGTAGATACCAAATCACCGCTAACAAGGAAGAGGACCACGCAAGCAAACTCGAACCCGTAACCAGTCGGGAGGCCGGAGAAATCCGGCTGATACCAGTATACCGAGAAAACATCAGGCTCTCTCTCGAGCGACAGGGCATTGCGGGAAGAGGGTATGAAGAATTGTGGACAGAGGGGTGCGTCTCGACGAACGCCTTTGGTTAAAGTTACGAGCAGGTAAAGGCTAGCGACTTTTTCGAACGTTTGCATATCCGCGTGGGCAGAGTAGTGGACATCTGGCGGCCATATCCGAGCCCTTACGACTCGTGACGTATTCGCTTCGATTTTAATTATGTTCTAAGAGTAGCTACTGTCTGTGTCCGGCGAAAGTAATAGCAATTTATTTAACTGTATTGTAGTGCAATTTATTTTTTAATTTTTTAATTTTTTATTTTATTTATTTAGGTAAGCAACAGCATGAACTTATAGTTAGGTACATAATTCTTATAAAAAACATGTTCTTATGCCGATTATTGCTTACGCCGTTCGAAATTATTTGAAAAATATTTTATAAACTAAATTATGAAACAAAAAATACAATGCATCCGTAAATATGTATTGGTTGAGAGGAAACGGATCTGTACCGCGCGGAAATAAACGACAGTCCTCCCGATGCATTTGTAGATGGCCAGTGTAGCTTTGCCGAAAATTTAACTTTGCCGGGAGAACGCCGAAGTCCGCGCGGCAAGGACTCATCCCCACCAACCAAAAAATGTCAAATGACCGCAATAGTTGTATAGTTAACCACAAACATATAATCATACATACTTACACAAATTTGAATCAAATTACTATTACTTTTCCAGACAATGCTATCAGCGCCACCCGCATGTCGCCGGTGCAGAAGAGTTGCCAAAACGTACTATGGCATTGAGTAATCTAATACCCCATATAAGCAATGGTATTACGAGTATAATGACAAAAAGGTGCTCCAATCTAGAAAAACAAACTTCACTCATTTTTACCTTTAACGTAATTGTTGACCAGTTTTCAGTTTGCTACCGATAACAGCTTGCTACTATTTTTACATATATTAACCGCGTATTACTATCACCTCCATTCCATCACATGGCGAGTATGAAGTGTCAAATGTCAGTGTTGCACGGCAGGCGATGACTCCCATCTGTCACTGCTAAACGCAGCCCGTATGGCGAAGGAAGTAAGGATAGTGATTCTGGAAAACTAGTCATATGGAAATTCTGGAATCTAGATCAAATTTCCGAAAATTCGGGACACAGTGCGGAATTGGGTAATTTGGCGAAGAGAGGTAAAAATACGTCTCCTCACTGTTGCAGTTTGTAGACACGAACGTTTATTTGCATTTTTTATTTGTCGCCAAATACTACAAATTTAGCATAGTCGAAGCATGCAAACAAGGGAGGTTTAATGGTTTGTTGTTTTTAATCACGTCGAGCACGTATTTCAAGTTTAAATTTATTAGGACCTTGCATTGAAAACTTCGATTTCCCAAGAAATACCGTAACTTATATTTCTAGTCATTTACCAAATTGCAAAATACTTCATGTCAAAGCGTCATCATTAGGCTTCAATTATCAGTCTGTGTCATTTCAGTCTGTGTCAATTATCAGACTTCAATTATCAGTCTGTATCAGTGAAGTGTCAACAACGGTAATTTTTTTAGCTTCGAAGATGTCGAAATTTGAACCGACAAAACATCATTTGCGGGAAGCAATGCTTTTCTGCTTTCATCTTTAAAAATCTGCCGCTCCGCTCTCAATCTCCATATTATAGTGTCCGTAACTGGTTCAGTATAATAATTGCCATCGTCTCAATATTGCCAACTTAGATCAAATTTATCTTGTTTATAGGTTATTTAATTCAGTGTACTATTTTCCTTGGTAATGACAACGATATACAGGTTTTGATGTACACCGAGCTTTTACACGAGCGAATGCACATTTATTGAAGCTGCATAGTGAAAGTATGTGAACGGACAGATAGAAACTAGATCTATCGCGATTTAACCGGACCGCCATTGTGTCGAGGAATATGTTAACATAAATTCCGTGGCGTCTAATAGCGAAAATATACAAGAGAGCAGGCCAACGTCTCGCCGCGCGGGTAATTAAGGGGCGCCCGCTTGCCCTGGACCTGGGACCTGGACGTAGATCATCGGTGGCGTTGATAACCAGATAATGCAGTGACAACGAGTCGTCTTTGTGCGGCGCTGCGGACTATTTAGCATTGTTGTATTGAGTTGTCCCGCGCGCATTGTGCGTGGCCTCCTCTACGCGAGAGTCGACTGTTGCGGCACAGGTGGGGTGCAGTCTGCGTGATACGTTTCCAAGAATTTAAATCGACATAATTAACTTTCGGGGCTAAAGGGTACCGCGGGGTAAACAAACTAGCGACCCGTCGTTTTAGAAATGTTCGTTGAGAAAATAAATCGATTGTGAAAATAAATGGTTGACTGTAAGATATCGCTATAGCGATAAGTCCGCCATTTGTGCATAAATTGTCTTTTTTATAAAACCAGTGTAATATTCATTAAGTTATGTTTTTATAGCACAATAAAGTTATTCTATTCTATTCTATTCTATTGTGTCACCCCAATACTTTCCCAAAAACCAGACCAGCCCCCCCCCCCCCGACAGTGATTATGATGGCAAGTGATTATGATGAATGAATGAATGCATGAATGAAGGAATGAATGAATGAATGCATGAAAATCTCTTTATTGCACAATAAAAACAAGGTACGATGGCGGACTTATTTATTTATTTAAGAATTAATTACTATAAAATATTGATATTGCTTTCGTGGTATAACAGTATGGCGGCGCACTATAGATGGCGCTCCAAACACGCCTATCTATACTAATATTATAAAGAGGTAAAGTTTGTGACGTTGTAGGAAGTAATATCTGGATCTACGGAACCGATTTTAAAAATTCTTTTACCAATAGAAAGCCACGTTATTTGTGAGTCTCATAGGCTATATATTAATCCGAAAAATGAAAAGACTTTTTCGTGGTAGTCGGATTTCCAAAGTAAGTCGGAAAAAACGGTCAAACGAAAATGTTTCTAACTAGCGCTGCCTTAACAATGAGAGATATAGGTATGATTAAATTCTACAGAAAAGTTGTAGAGAGAGCTTGATAATGTCTACAAAAAAGTCAGCGACAGCATATGTCTAACTTTTATATTTAAGTAACAAAAAGTAGTATTTTATATTTAAAAAATAATTTAAATCGTTAGGTCATATTATCAACATAATTATGAATTATCAAAATAAGTAAATTTATCGTCTCAGGTGTTTAAAACAAAAGACTTTTCCCGTTTACTGCATATAATTTCCCTTTTACTGCATAAATGGTTAAAGATGTAAGATACTCACAAATAAGACACTCACTAGAAGACACTCACAGATAACGGTAATATAGTCAAATTGGCATGCAAATACATACATACATATGCAGTAAAAATATAACCCTTCTTTTGGCAGTTAGTAAATAAATCATAGCACTCAGTACTAACCAAACCACACTCATAATTTCATCACAAGTAAAAGTTTTACCGCCCAACGAAGTGGGCACGGGTCAGCTAGTACAATATAAAATAATAATATGATTATCAATTTTTTAAATCATAGATCTTATTATTTTAATATTATTTACAAAAAGATGTACATTTTTAATTTGGTATAGGTACAGGTTTCAACACTAGGTAATGTTTAGTTAGACTAAAATATGGCATTCTATATCTCCGTATTATTTCTGTGATGTAATCAGCCTATATAAAAATGCGATATATGGCACTAGTAATTGAATGTTTTTATTGTTATCACTGGTTAAATTATTGGGGGTTTATTATCAATTATTTACACAAAAAAAAAACATTCATTATCAACGTTATTAAAGATGGCCAAATAAATTTCTATAAAACATTGATTTTGCTTACACAAATAACTGGAACCGAATGGCAAAACCTTAACCTTTTGCTTATTTGATTCTGTCAGTTGGGTGACAGCCCGTTCTAGGGTGGACAGGACTCTAATATTACAATCAATTATGTACAAATTTTAGTAAAATGCTAATAACACTAAATTGTCCTAAAATGTGGTCCTCAAAAAAAATTATTATTATAATGGAAAATATTAAAAGATAATATAATAAATAAAATGCAATTCCTTTATATATAAAAATACCTAGTAAAGAAAAAGTACAATTCATTGACAATGAATTGTACCTTTTTTCTAATTAGTATGGCGGGTCATAAGCCCCACCGTTAATGTATAGCATTTCGCTAGAGCAGATTCATTATTTATCGACAACCGAAAAATACTAAAATCTCTGTTTGGAACAAATCGTTTGAAAAACATAGTTTTTCCAACATGTTTAATTCATTATCCTGCGATTACGCCCCGACGCACAGCGCTAAGAGCATTTTTTTATATTTTACTAGCTGCGCCCAGCGGTTTCACCCGCGTGGTGATGGAAAATTGTGATAATGATGATAGAAAACCATATATCTTTATAAATAATAGCCTATATGTTATTCTGATGTGTACGCTATGTTATTGTAAAGTTTCATCAAAATCCATTCAGTAGTTTTTGCGTGAAAGAGTAACAAACATCCATACATACATACAAACTTTCGCGTTTATAATATTAGTAGGATTTATTACCTAATTTAAATTCAGAATGGTCGCTATACTTGTAACAAATGACTTGACATTTCCTTTCACTATCTCCCGGTCTACAATGATAAAAAGTAGATTTTGTCATAGTCATAAGCATAGACATCAAAACATACAGCATCGAGTTTAAAACCTTGACCGATAGAGGAGTTTGAACCCTTGACTACAGAGGTTGATTTCTGAATCGATAGCGATGACGTCATTTCTCTATCATCTCATTCCACGTTCAAATATTACGTCATCTCCTATACCTTAATGTTCCCTATCGAAAAATCAAAACACATTATTGCTATTACCCTTTAGAAATCATATTAGCCTAGCACTCGATGCCTGCTTACGTCGAGCAGGAAATATACTTCGAAGTCGCACTACTTTCCATATACAATTCGCATCACAAAGAATTTCCTGCGTTTTATAAACGAATTCCGACAAACGCAACGAAAGCATACATTTTCTAATCCGCAGACAAAGAAACTCTCATCGACACAAGTCGTGTCGAATCGACGGCGGTGTCCGTGGATCATGCTTCGCGACGCCTTCGGCCAAGTTCGTGCGTCTTCGCTTCCCTCGGAGGATTCCTCGCAGAGATTAAGTAAAGCGCGCCTAGTGCGTGAGAGAACGCGACATAGAAGCTCCCTAATTGCCGCGAGCGCTTTCAATTCCGACAGAGTTCCCAGCTTTGAAGTATACCGACGTGCGGTATATATAAGCAGATAAAATATTACCGCCGCCCCCAGGCTTAAAGAGGCCAAGCGTTCAAATGCCTATGATACGAGTAATACAGCGTAGAATATTAATAATAAAAAATATACTCTTTATTTGAACTTAATTATAACACAAACAGGCGAGCTAATTGCCACATGGCAATGTCTTACAACTAACCTAATCACAGTGGTACACGCGCATTGTGAAAATTAAGATTATTAAGTTCGTCTGCATATAATACGGACCAGTATAGGTATTTAAAACTAAGAATGCCCGAGAGGAGGATATTGGGAGAGGGAGAGAAGAGAAAGGGAAGAACTGGTTACTTCTTAGAAAGGTAGTAATCTTTAGTCTAGAGGTGAGTCTTAAACGATGGTAGTTAAATAAGGCGAGTATCGTATATTTGCCGGGAGACCGTTCCAGTCTTGCACAATGGACAGATAAAGAGTAGGAATAGAAATCAGTAATATGACACGGATTTTTTTGTAAAACGAAGTATGAGAACGTGGGAACGTTATTTAGAATATTATGCAAACTAAATTATACAGCGTGTTTAATTATTACACTCCACAAAATATTACCGATTTCTAAATAATCGTTTTCGTTTCTTACAAATTTATTCTAATCCAAAATTTTGTAAAATTATAAAACTACGCAATTGTACTCGGAAAAAAAACCGGTATATATTAATTATAAAACCCTGATTTTTTATTCCACCATAACTTCTAAACGCTAGACCCGATTTCGAAGTGTGTGATATTATTAGAATCCTTATGTCACCCTGAGTAACGTAGGATACCCTAACTGTCCAAATATCAAAATAGTAGTTGTCGAAATGTCCAAATGTCCAACAAAAAAGAAGTGTAATGTGTTCAGGGTTCATCCATGTATGTTTTCCGTTTCTTTATTCCACCATAACTTCTAAACGCTTGAACCGATGTAGAAGTGTGTGGTATTGTTGGAATCCTTATGTCATCCCGGGTGTCATAGCGTACCTTAGTCGTCCACATGTCAAGTAAATAGTTGTCCAAATGCCCAAATATTATTAAATTAACATAAATATATCGTGTTTCGTATCAAATGAAATGCCTGATTGAGTACATTCCGGAAATATACAAGTATCTATATGAACAATATTTATTTAATAAAAAAAACGAAATAAATATAATTTTAAATACAATAGTCCACTTTCTGTAACGACAGTCGTGTTTTTTTATTTTTTTAAATATATTTACTTGTTTTAGTTATCTACGTGGTTTGTGGAGGCGTCCAATTTTTATCATAGCATCGTATACAGCGCACGGATCTAACAAGAGTGCGTTTGCGGCGACCGGCTTCGTCGTCGTTTCGTACAGAAACGGAGAGAATGCTCACGGGGCGACGACCCCGCGCGCGCTCGCGGGAGCGAGAAGAGTACGACGCGGGGTCGCCGCCGCCGCTCTCTGTCGTTCTCCGACGAGTTGCAGCACGACGTAGGTTAAGCAGCGTCACGCTTGCAGGCGGACCGTTCTTTGTGAGGATGCGAGCGAATGCAGTATCGCAGTTCGATTCTTGTAGCTGCGCCTCGATTGCGTTCAACAGTTGACAATGGAGATTATACAAATCGACCCAAATTTTATTAAAAATCTACACTTTAGAGCGATAAAATCGCACACCCACAACATACGAGGGTCAATCAGAAAGTAAAAGTCGGGGAGATAAAGAATATTTTTATGATGTATTTTTTTAATAATAATAATAAACTCTTTATTTGCACTTAATAAGTATACAAAAAAGGCGAGCTTATTGCCACATAGCAATGTCTTACAGCTAACCTAAACATAGTGGTACATGCGCGCATCGTGAAAATAAAGATTATTACATAACATACAGACAAGTGGAAGAATTTAAGACTAATAATGCCCGAGGAGAGGAAATTGGGAGAGGAACAGGAGAGAAAGGGAAGTCGTCCGATTTTCCCAGTTTCTAAAAGTAATTAAATCTGGTCTTGAAGCTAATCAAGAATTTCCGAGTCTCGGATGGCGGTGGATCGTGCATGTTCTGGAGAGGCATGTCACCGGATCGAATACTGGCCATCAATCGCGAGGATTAACCTCGACGCTACATTGGGGAAGTACTCGAGGGCAACGACATACCTTTTTATGGGGTTTATTGGCGAGATCTTCCTATTTATGCAGGGTAATGCAAGACTGCATACGGTTGGTATAGCGTACCATTAACATCAAGAGGTGGATGTGCCCGTTATGGAAAGGCGGGCTAAGGGGCCCTTGCTGAGTTGGCCACGAAGACCCATTCTGTTCAGGGTTGGTCACACTCACGGGTCAACACCCATCCGACGGCCTCCACGCATGAAGTGCGAGCCTGGGTAGGACTCTGGCCTTAGGGTTAGTTTCTCCTGGGAAATCAACCTTCTGGCGCTCCTGGACGGTCTGCGCTCCGTGCGGCGCATAAGCCAATCGATTGCGCACTCTGACTAACAGTCGGGGGAGTCTGGAAGCAGTACTGTTTCCTATAGAGCGGGGGTGGTTGCGGACCTTACGGCGACTGCTCTTCAAACGACCATCGGCTACCTGATCCTGGGTGAACAGCCGGTCAAAGGATGCCGTGGTCCCGATAGATTCGGTATACACCGTTTCACCGCTTCGTAAGGGAGAGGACCGCGCAAGCGACCTCGAACTTGTAACCAATCGAGAGACTGGAGTAATCTGGTCGCAATTGGGAGTAAGGGCGTGAGTGTAAGCCCGCTGGGTAACACTCCTGGCTATCTCGCGGTTAAGACGTTGGCCTCTTACGGGTTTGTGGCGGAGCTTGACGGTGGACTGTTTTGTCCAAGTCTTCTGCACTCCAGGGAGATGGAACGACTTATCGTTAAAACTTTCTGAGGTGACGGGCTCGCCCGTTGTAGTTGACAACTCTAGTTATGGAAAGGCCAGCTCAAAGCCCCAACCTTAATCCCATTGAACATTTATGGGAAGACCCGATTTGCTGCTCCAACCACTCTCCGGAAGCTGCAACTGGCGATCGTAGAGGAATGGAAAGCGATACACCCTTGTGCAAATTTATCTGAACTTTAAGAAATATTTCATACTGACAAGTAAATTCTGGTATACTGTAAAATATCACGCTAACTTCTATGTCATCCTAAGAGCTTGTCATATTGTTGTTGTGCGTGGATTTTAGTGTTTTTTTCTCGCATTGTCTATCGGAGACTTTTTGAAGAATGCAATTGTAATGTAATGTAATTCATACCTACGAAAACAATTGATATCTCGTTGGAAATCCGCAGGAAGGTGATTGCTCTTTCAGAGTACACATCGATAGGTCAAAGACGAAAATCTGCGGAAAGTGGCATATCACCGGGATCAACTAATGTCGTCATACAGCGTCACAGGGAATCTGGTTCAATTTTACCAATAAAACCGGAAAATGTGGCCGCAAAAGGAAAACTAATACAAAAGATGCCACCATTTTGATTCGCAACAGCAAAATTAACCCACACAAGACTAGTGATGACTTAGGAGCTTGCAGCTACTGGGACGATCGTGCACGCATGTACGGTAGGTACGTCGAAGACTATTGGAAAATGGGTGAAATGCTAGGAGGCCCTTAAAAAACAGCTCCTTACAAAAACTATGTAGCAAAATAGGACGACATAGGCACAACAATATAAGCTCTGGACTTCTGAGCTGGAAGAACATTTTATTTTCTGACGAGTCACATTTTTGTCCAGGGTATGCGTTAGTAATTCGTTCGCAGGGCAGACGGAGAACCACTTTCTCCAGCCCAAATCCAACAATCGGTGACTCATCCCGTCAAGAAAATGTTTTGGGGTTGCTTCTCATTCTACGGCACTGGTGCATTAGTTCCGATAGCAGGAATGATGAATAGTGTAAAATACATCGAAGTTTTGAAAGACAGAATGCTACATGAGCTAAACAAAATTCCAACAGACTCCAATATTTCAACAAGACTTGGCTCCTTGCCATGGTTCCCAAGGTGGTAAAAAAAAATCTTTGCCGATAATAGCATTACTTGTTTAGACTGGCCTGGAAACTCACCGGATTTCAATCCAATTGAAAATTTGTGGTCAATATGTAAAGCAAGACTAAGAAAATGGACTGCACTACAAAAGAAAGCTCATAAATGCTGTAATTGCGGTGTGGTACAGAGATCCGAGAGTTTGTGATGACTGTCAAAAGTTAGTGGAATCAATGATGAAGCCTATACAATTGCTACTCAACAATAAAGGAGGCCACATAAAATACTAATTTATAAGCTACATTTATGAATGTATGATGTTCACGAATAAAATTATTATTTCACTAAAATTAACAGTGTTCAGATTAATTTGCACAAGCGTGTAGCTTAAGATTCTGTGAAATCTGTTTTTCAATGAAAAATCGAGGGCTAGGGTAGGAACCCCTCTTAATTAGTACAAATATTTTTTGCTGATTTTTTTATTTTAATTTCATTTTATCACCAATTCCGAAGCTGCCAAATTCACAAAAAAAAAATACCTGTGGCACTCGGGGACTGCCGCGGTAAAGCTATTGCATAGCATTTTTAACAACTTATGCAATTATAATTATTTATTTATTTTATTTTTTCTGATATCAGATAACTGCGCTCTATCGCAAAACGTTGAAATTATTCCGAATCATTTGCGGCTGCGGTAGCAAATGATTCGGAATAATTTAAACGTCTTCCGATAGAGCGCCGCGCACGAATTTTTTATTCGATAAAGCAAAAAAAACGGATTATTCGAAAAAAAGATAGATAATTTAATTATCTTTAAAATGGTGCAGGTTTCATAATAATACTACGCTAAGTATTTGCGTAGTAGTCGTTTTTGTGTTCGGTTAGACCTAATTTCACAAATTAATTACACTATGTAATAAAAACAAAATCTAAAATATTCAAAGCTAAGAATATTAGGAAAATGTTCTTGTTTAGGATATATTTTTTTCGAATCGTAAGCAGTACTCGTTTAGACGTAATTATCAGTTTAAAATCATTAATTTTCGTTAAGAAATTTCTTCATTCGTTCGCCGCGCTGGCCTTAGGCCCGCGATAAAAGCTATGCAATAGCTTAAAACTTGCACTTTGGAGGCTGACCCCCCAAAAAGCACTATTGTGTGTGTGTGTGTGGGTGTCCGTGTGCGTTTGCGTGTGCGGGCGCGTGCGCATATGTGCTCTTGTATTTCTTTTCAAATTGTCTCGGTAATTCAGTAGCGTGAGCGAAAGATTGGGCGCAAAAAATAAAAAATACGTGTGGCACTCGGGAACTGCCGCGGTAAAGCTATTGCATAGCATTTTTAACAACTTATGCAATTATAATTATTTATTTATTTTATTTTTTCTGATATCAGATAACTGCGCTCTATCGGAAAACGTTGAAATTATTCCGAATCATTTGCGGCTGCGGAAGCAAATGATTCGGAATAATAATTTAAACGTCTTCCGATAGAGCGCCGCGCACGAATTTTTTATTCGATAACGCAAAAAAACGGATTATTCGAAAAAATCGTAGATAAAAAGATAGATAATTAAATTATCTTTAAAATGGTGCAGGTTTCATAATAATACGTAAGATAGTATTTGCGTAGTAGTCGTTTTTGTGTTCGGTTAGACCTAATATCACAAATTAATTACACTATGTAATATAAACAAAATCTAAAATATTCAAACCTAAGAATATTAGGAAAATGTTCTTGTTTAACATATATGTTTTTCCAATTGTAAGCAGTACTCGTTTAGACGTAATTATCAGTTTAAAATCATTAATTTTCGTTAAGAAATTTCTTCATTCGGTCGCCGCGCTGGCCTAGGCCCGCGATAAAAGCTATGCAATAGCTTAAAAGTCAGCTCGCGATTGGCGGCGTATTTAAAACAGCGACCCGCATCGCATTGTATTGCAATTTGTGGGTCGGTCTCCGACCCCGATAAGGGCCGATTGCACAATTTAACGGGACGTTATCGTCCAGTCGAAAAAACGAGTTCAGCTATCCACCGCGGGTTAATTTCCTTTTGTTCGAAGCGGTTACGGTTTTTAGCATTCAAACGCTTCCGCGGTGATCAATCGCGCGATTTTTAAGTAATAAGAGGTCGCGCAGCGGTAAAAGTAGCGCAGCTTTATATCGTCTCGAGTATTATTATACACTCGCGACTCGCGTAAAAAGGCACTTTCAGATCTACTCTCTTCGACTCTGGGACACTTTCGAGCTGTCAACTGCAACGGGCGAACTCGTCACCCCAACTAGAGCTGTCAACTCAGTAAGTTTTAACGATATTAGATCGTTCTGTCTCCCGTGAGGTGAGCGTAGAAGGCCCGACACTCGCGCTCTTACTTCCAGTTGTAACCAGATTACTCCGGTCTCCCGACTGGTTACAGGTTCGAGGTCGCTTGTGCGGTCTCGGGAACTTACGAAGCGGTGATACGTTGTCTACCGAATCTATCGCGGAATCTTCACCCGGTATCGGGTAGCCGATTGCTCCTTTCAAGAGCAGTTAACGTAAGGTTAACAACCACCCCCGCTCTATAGGGGACAGTACAGTAATCGATTGGCTGACGCCGCACGGTGCGCAAACCGCCCAGGAGCGCCCGAAGGTTGACTCTTAGGGGAACGGACCGCAGGCCAGATTCCTACACTGTCTCGCACTTTACGTGGAGGCCGCCGGATGGGAGTTAACCAGGATAATGCACCAACAAAGCACGCACGGACAAAGCAAACCAAACGCACCAACCGCTCAGTTCCGCCCGAGGAGTTTGACCGATATCGCCCAAGCTGCCCGGAACCATTAGGAAACACGATTCTGAGACAGTCAAAGTCTTTGTTGCAGACCATAAACAGCCACTCCTAAACTCGTCATCCGAAAAAGAACGGGGCCCCCTTGTATCTTTTTAAGTATTAGCTGGCGGGTTTGTTTCGATGTCGCTACCTGAAATACGCAAAGCAAAGCAAACGAGCGTTATCAAAAATGGTGATAATGAGAGAGCTCTCACAATATAAAAATAATCGCCTTGCAGTGATAAGGATGCATTTACCAGTGTCTGCAAACACAG
Source organism: Micropterix aruncella (assembly GCA_944548615.1). NCBI lineage: Eukaryota > Metazoa > Arthropoda > Insecta > Lepidoptera > Micropterigidae > Micropterix > Micropterix aruncella. The sequence goes on along the minus strand of OX155970.1, from coordinate 21,540,978 downwards.
ATATCGAGCCTTTGGAGAGATATCACGCGTGCATTCTGGGGTGAAATTACTACGCGTCTGGGGGACCGGGCCAACGTTCTCGAGAATGGAGATAGTGGTGGATAATACGATATGCTTCAAAGAATGCAGGTGTTTTTTTTGTTGATAAAAAAGGTAACGGCTATACTACAATGCACGTCATCCTCTTAATTTTCTGCTACTTATTTTCAATTGTAGCATTATTTTCCTACAGGGTCTTAACATGGACTTAATTAAATTTGCCTTTTATTGCGTCTGTTAAGGTGGGTATCCATTAGGTTCGCGCATCTGCAACTGCTCTAGTGGATACGTTCGCGCTCCTGGAGCGTGCAACGTTGCACGCTCCGCGGCGAGCGCTCCACGCGGTGGCGGATAGTGCTGCGAACACAAGTGGAGCGCAGTGTTCGTGGACGCGGTCAAACGTTCAAAAAAACCAACGTCAAAAAAAGACGTTGGTGGGTACGTCTCACGCATCAAGTTCGACGTTCAGTAACCGCGTATCTATCGCCATGGATTGGGCCGAATAGAATGTCTAGGTCTAACCGAGGAGTACTGAAATTATTGTGCTGTGGGATCCGAAGGATGACATTTAAAAATAAATTCTGGCGACGAATGTTCGCTCAACGTACGAATAAAAGCTGCAAAGCACTCTTTGTTCTTGAGTTGATGCGCACACCGTCTCCATTTGAGCAGTTGCTGGTACGGTGAATTTTGTCCTCATAACTGGTAAAATAAAGTTTAACGGACTCAATAATTACTAAAAAGCCCTTAGAATTTCAAATATATATTTCTCGCGGTAAAGATTTTCTTACGAAAAGTGTCTTTTGATGAATTAAAAAACAATTAGATAAGTTTTAGTTTTATTACAAAAAATCTGAACGACAACATAACTTTCATATTGCCAAAATAGCGATAAACACAATGGGCCCGATTGCGTTTATTTATGAACTAAAACTGAAATTAGTTCAAGCGAACGAGATACGGCAATAATACGTTAGTGCGGAATATGAAACGAACGATTGTCCATAAAAACTACCTGTCGAACTTATACTCGTCCAAATAAATTTGAACACCGCACGAAATGTGATGAAACGCAATCGGGCCCATATCTACACTTATTTTGTAAATTTTCTTATAAACGCCTGGCGCCTGGTTTAAACGACTTTTAAACTATTTTTTTTCTTTGAGTTGAAATCTATTCATGAATCTTTTACCTCTGGAATAGCTGATAGTCTGAGATTGCTGTAAGTGTAAAAAACTTTTCTACTTTTTTACTTCTATATGATTTTTTTAAAAATAGAAAAAATGTTTCTATTATATATTTTCTTATTAGTTAAACACAAAATTTTTGGCGAAAATCGATTTTATTTCTTTAAATCCTTGAAAAAAGTAATTTTTTTAGTTCGTCTAGAAAATACACGTGTAAAAATGTATATCTTAGTTTTTTTTTTGCTTTAGGCAAAATTACGCTTGCTATTACTGGTCCAGCGCAAAACAGATACCGTCATTTCTGCTGTGGTAAAAACATATGCAATTCAAAACCTCAAAATAGTTTATTTACTATTGCAAAAAATAAATTTATGTTTCAAATGTCAAACTGATAGAAAAGCATACATCTACATCGGTTCGAGCGTTTAAAGGTTGTACTGGAATAAATAAACGGAAAACATACATAGATGAACCCTGAACACATTACACATCTTTTTTTGCTGGGCAGACGTGTAAAAAATTACTAGCTCCCCGACTTGCCCTGGGCTCCAACGTCTTTTAACCGATTTAAAAACCACAATTTACCGAGTACGCACTCGACACTGGATTCGACCTTACGCGGGCAAAACAGTGGCATAACGCATAAACATCCAACTGTAATCCTGCCGAACAATGGAGTCGTAAAAGTCGAAGAGTTATTATCGATAACTCCGAGCGAAGGCCATCATACTTTTCGAGAGCGTATGGTCCTTCGAGCCAGATTAATAAATGCAATAACAAAAAAAGTCACAACGCGGAGGCAGTAACTTACGAAAGATAAAAAGAGCGCGTGCGAGCGAGAGAGACCCGGGTAGAGAAAGAGAGATGGACTGGCCGAGCAGTGAATGCACTCGGCGATCAACACGGTAGCCAGCTACAAAAGGGGGGTAGGTAGATTGAGAAGGAAAAAAGACGAATGACGCACCGCTCTAGTGGGCATTACACCGCAATTTTTTAAAGACGTCGGCCTCAAGTAAACATCTTTACGTAAATGATATTAAAATAATACGAGCTATGATTTAAGAATTCGTTTGTTATCAAATGATTGTTTTACTTCAGGATAGGATACCGTATATGTGTGATTAGGGCGTCACCTTAAGTGCGCCGCCATACTGTTATGCCACGAAAGCCGCCATATTGAACGTAAGTGAATATTTTACTCTAGAACAGCACCTCTAAGAAACAGTGGCTCTACCGCAGAGCAGTGCCAACCGTCTTAGTCATCTGAGAGGAGTTGGACATCAGTCTCCGCGAGAGAGTGCGCAATGAAGAAATACAAAGACGCACGAGGTGGCCGAAGAGGCTTGTCCGGTGGAGATCAAGAACCACAAAGCGAGGCGCATGGAAACCACAATTACGATGGATGGACGACACCAGGATAGCAGCAGGAACTAACAAGCTGATAGCAGCAGCTGACAAGAGCAGAGAGACATGGAAGAAGAAGGAAGAGGCGAGGAAGAAGAAGATTATTGAAGCTGTCGACCAGCATGTTTATTTGGGTCAGACGATCCAACTAGGCAGACTAAACTTCGAGAAGGAGGTCTGCCGACGAATCCAACTCGAATAGGCAGCGTTCGGGAAATTACGCCATATCTTCTCGTCACAAATACCGCAGAGCCTCAAGACGAAAGTCTATAATCGGTGCGTGATGCCAGTGATGACATACGACACTGAGACGTTGTCGCTAACTATTGGCTCATACACAAGCTCAAAGTCGCTCATGGAAAGAGCGATGCTTGGAGATCCGAAATGAGGAAATCTGCAGAAGAACCAAGGTCACTGATATAGCTCGTAAAATTAGCAACTTGAAAAGGCAATGGGCAGGCCATATAGCTCGCAGAACCAACAGTCGTTGGGGAAAAAGGTTCTCGAATGGCGACCACGAACCGGCAGACGTTGTGTAGTACGGCCCCCACAAGAAGGACCGATGACATTGCCACGGTCGCAAGAATGTGGATGGAGGCGGCTCAAGACTGTTCATCATGGCATTCTATGAGGGAGGCCTATGTCCAACAGTGGACTTCTACCGGCTGATGTTGCTGATGCAGATGAGACAATTGAAATAATTATAAAAACAAACAAACAAGACAACAATTTATTGAATTAATTATAAACTCGCATTGCCACGGTCGCAGGAATTAGGTGGGTGGAGGAGGCTCAAGAACGTTCGTCATATCATTATATGGGGAAGGCCTATGTCCAACAGTGGATGTCTATGATGATGATGTGGTATTCTCCCGGGTCGGGTATCTCTGCCATAATTGCTTAGTATACGGTTCGCGCAGCGTGTAATGACGGCGCGAGCCACCACCGCGGCCGCCTCACTATATACCCTCGAGTCATAAAAAAACAACCGCACACGACGCCGAGATTGAAGTGAAAAAAGCCTCACAATACGAAGAAGAAGGCTCTCTTTCGAGGGGGATAAGGTTCGACGGCGACTTTTAAACGGGCGGTGCGTAACAAATTATGTTGTGAGATAATATTGTCCGAGGGCGAACGGGTTCGTAGGAGATATACGTGTATGCAGCAGTGTGTGTGTGTGTGTTTGTGTCGTGTGTACCTTTCTTTCTTCTTCGTGTGCCTTCTCCGAGAATCGTTTGTTGGTCGATTCTGTTATGTAACCTCAGCAATCGCATATTTTCGCCTGCTATTGTTCTACAATTCGTCCTATTGTTTTCGTTATAAATAGGATAGAAAACGAATTTACCGCTGCGGTCTAGCCTACGTTGGACAAACGAAACGGCCCATAGCCACGCGACTGACAGAACACATCAAAGCTGTTAAAAACGTTCAGCGAGAAAAATCGGCGATCTGCGAACATATATTGGATAGCGGAAGTAACCACTGGATGCAGTTTCAAAATCCCATTGTTCTATCCAAGGAACAATTCTACTTTCCTCTCATGATCCGGGAAGCCATTGCAATAAGAAGAACTCCGAACTTCAATAGAGACGACGGCTACAAACTCTCTTCTACGTGGAACCCTCTTCTTAAAATGTTCCCGCCGCCGAACGCAGAACGCAAAGACGTAAAACAGGATACAGTGAGTGTTGTGTGCAAGACGGATTTTCAAAATTCCCGCGCTCCGAGCCCGCCCCCCCACCACCGTTATAACCTACGCAGTGGCGGCAGCGGTTTGCGGCCTACCCGCAAAACAACGGACTGACAGCTCTTCAGTCTACCCTAGACAACGGCGGCTGCAACGTCACCGAAACGTCGGGTCCTACAAATTTCACGCGGTAAACTCGTTTTCTATCCTATTTATAATGTCAAACAACCGCGATAATCTTCGATTTTATACTATTGTTTTCGATTTCGAAAAACATTACTGCATACACAACAAAGCATAACTTTGTCGACCTATTGCTAATTGGCAACATCTTACGACCAATACCCTCAGGGTTATAGCGACTAATGTTTATCTAGGCAAATAAATATATACCAAGTGTGATTTTTGTAAAGTAGTGTTCATAGTAAATGAGTACAGATACATAATAAAGACAACAAAGAAAATAAGACAGAACTTAATAACACACGTCCACTAAATATTTGTTTGTTTGTTTCTACTCTTTATTGTGAAAAATCTCAATGGGCGGGTTTATTGTCATACGACAATCTCTTATATCCAAACTTACTATGCAGTGTTCATATGTCTGTGTGCTTGAAACATGTTTAAGTGTGTCTTGTTACTGCATGCGATCGACAGAATTGAAATTCAATTCCTTTAATTTTATCCCAACGGAAAATGGCGACCCAGCCAGGAATCGAACCCGGAACCTAACAATGTGAGATCAGGCGGGAATTCTGTCTTGCACAGCTAACTGAAAAGCTAATTTGGAGTTAATTGTATATACTATCTCTCACAACGTAACCAAACTATTTCATAATCAGTCTAATCATCGTGATCAGTTTTTCAAAACGATTTGAACCACATCAGTCACGAATTGTATTACACGATGGATCTAACCCAATATTCTAAAAAAACCACATATAGAACTGTAAACATGGTCATTTAAATCGGATTACAATCTACCGTTTCCCATGAACTACCTAGACCCTTTTCAAAGGCAACACATTTACAGCTATACATTAAAAAAAACAACCAGTGTCAACGATTCCCCGATTTCGAAGTCAACGAACGACCAAAGCATATTTACATAAATTCCCTGTCAACAACTCTATCATTATAAAAACACTTCAAAGTATGCTACACATACTAAAGGACATAAACAACTAATAATAACTCGATAGCCATAAAAAAGGTATTTTCCGCCTTATAAGGCAAGCTTTCAGGGCATTATGATCCTTGCGGCGCTGTAGATAAAGACTGAACTTGTATCGTGTTCTAATTAACCCTCAAGTGCAGGAGTTGGCTTATGTAAATAACATTAATATGTTATCTCGTTACAGTTTTCTATATCGATATATTCAATAAACGACGTACAAGTAATATATACTTATATGTCCATATACGTCCACATCGTCCAACGCCCTCTTACTAATCACTAACAATTCTCTGCCTTTCTCAGCGACTTTCGATTTGGGGCATTCCATGTGAAAGAGGAAAATTACCTAAATTTTAACATTCAAATAATTATCTCTAATTCAGTAATAACCTATACCATCTCATAAATCTGTAAAACAAGAATTAAAAAAAATAATAAAAAAACTGTAATTTTCGTCTATGAAAACTTTTTTTTCATAAAATATTACTTAGGACAAATTTTGGTTTGGTTGGCAGCGTTGTTTTCCGCTATTCTGTCAGTCGTAGAAGGTTGGCGGGTTTATATGTCATAAAACAAGGAAAAGACTACATTACTACACACAAATTAAGTAAAAAGGTATGCTGGTTTTCGTGTATTTCTTCTTTAAATAGATGCATGTAGCATGTTTACTACTCACGCAAAAAGATATAACAGTTGTTTTCCCAACATCAAATATGACTTTATGAATTCAGTCTATTGTAGAAGTAACAATAAACACGCGATGTACTATTTAAAAATTTATTCACGGTTAAAAATATCATATAATAGTTTGTGTTCCACCAGTCAAAATTTTAAATATTTATTTTATTGTGTTTACGAAGGTTTATTTTTTTTAAATGAAAACGAAAGCATATAGTATATATTTTACAACATAGAAACAGCTGCCATGAAATCCGAATCGGTTTGGCTGAAATTCGTCTCTGAGTGCACAAAGGTAGAAGAGTAGGATTTTTCAGAGTCCCGCCAGTCACATTCATTCAAAAGAACTTAGAAACGGTTTAGGTTTTTTTTTGTAACATTTTAATACATAAGTGATTTAGCTATGTATAAAAAGTATATTTCACTACTGTATAAGTTCCGATGACAAAGTTGTTGGTCTGATTCTGGAGTCAAATGTCCTATCGATTACAGTGGAATGCCTTATTTATACAATCAATATTTGATTTAACTTTGTAATTTTGAATTTAAATGTTCTAATATTACTTAAAAATGTACTTATCGCAGGAAACAATTATCGACCGATTTTTTTCACGTATATTACGCTAGATTATTTAATGCGCTTTTTCTGAAATGATTAAATAAATAAATCTTACCATTCTGAGGTAGTACGTTCTTTAAATAGTGAGCTATGTCTTACCTGTAACGAAAGGAAAGAAGAACATTAGTTGTGATCAGTTATAAAATTCAAAAAGTAAAATAATAACTTATCCAACTAGTTTGTTTGATTGAAAAACCTTATTGCACACACAATATAGTACAACAAGGTGAGCATATTCCCATGCCCAAGTGGCAGTATCTTACGACTATACCGTCAGAGTTATTGTGACTAAATGTTTATGTTAGCAAATTAATATTATAACGAATGTAATTTTTGTAAAGTAGTATAGTGCTCATAATAAATGAGTACAATCTATACTAATATTATAAAGAAATAAAGTTTGTGAGGTTGTAGGGAGTAATCTCTGGATCTACTGTACCGATTTTGAAAATTCTTTTACCAATAGAAATCCACGTTAGTTGTGAGTGTCAAGGGAAATTGAAAAAACTTTTTCGTGGTAGTCGGATTTGCACAGTAAGTCGGAGAAAAACGGTCGAATGAAAACGTTTCTTACGAACGCTGCCTTAACTATGAGGGATATATAATTGAGTTCTAGAGAAAAGTTCAAGAGCTTGATAATGCCTACAAAAAATTCAGCGACAGCATATGTCTAACTTTTATATTTAAGTCACATAAGTAGTTTTTTTAATATATAAAAAATAAAAAAATCGTTAGGTTATGTTTATTGGTCATATTATCAACAATTATGAATTATTATCAAAATAAGTAGGTACATATATTTATCGTCTCAAGTGCTTAAAACAAAATACTTTTCCCTTTTACTGCATATAATTTCCCTTTTACTGCATAAATGGTTAAAGAGATAATACGACACAGGTATGGAACCGCGACCGTATCTCGGGTTGGAGCTCCTGAAAGACAATATATCTCGGGTTGGAGCTCCTGAAAGACGATATATCTTGGTACCGAAAAATAACAGTACATATAATACAGTCAAGTTTTGAACAATTAAAATAAACATAATTTATTCAATATTAATCATTTCATTCACTTATTTAAAACCAGATAATATAGCCAAATTGACATGCAAATACATACATACATATGCACTAAAACTATAACCCTCCTTTGGACAGTCAGGAAATAAATCATAGCACTCAGTACTAACCGAACCACACTCATAATTTCATCACAAGCAAAAATGATTACCGCCCAACGAAGTGTGCACGGGTCAGCTAGTTAAATAATAAACATAATAAGATGAAAGTGGGACTGTTGCCCCAGGAGGATAGACCCTCTATACTTCAAAATTAAGACTTGCAAACATGATACGGTCGCAGCGAATACTTATAAGCAAAGTACAACCCCCTGCCCCTCTAGTGTTTGAGCGGCAACCGCGAGGTGACATTGCACTTGTCGCCTGTGTAAAAATAAAGTTCGACGACGCTCCTGGGGCGACTATCCCACTTTTACCCTAATGAAAATAATACAGATACAGTAATAACCATATGTCTAACCATATGTTTTGAGTTCCTAATTTCATCCACTGTCTAGTGATAAATTTACAGCTTTTCAAAAAAACCCTTGGAGGGACTAATTTCTATATACTAGTTATTATATATTTTTATATAGTAACGTTATTATATATTTCTCTATAATAACTACACCTTTCTTAGTACGCCAGCGTCAGGTGTCCCGGAATCTGGGCTGCTGACTGTATCCTGACATTCTATGGTAAAAATATTGTCTGATATGAAAGTATCAGCTTTTCTAAATTCTTGCATTATTTTGTCGCTGGCTCTTGAACTATATATAACACAATCGATGCTTAAGCATAAGGCAGTGCTTGAGCAATGCTTGGTTAAGAAAATGCTCAAGCAATCGACTATAAATTCGCATGTAAGTTATAGGATATCCGTTTTCAAGGTGTTAAGGTCGTGTCTCTGAAGCACAGTTCCCGCATTTCAGGGTTAGATTCGCATGCGTGAACGCACCCGCTAAGTGGAATGACCTGCCTTAAAGTGTGTTGTTGCCGAATTCTCAAGCTAACGGACAAAGCGCCTATCCGACGGAGAAACATATACAACTGACAACAAAACAAATTTCTCATAATAAATTCCAAAAGCAGCGACATTCCTTTTTTATCCGACAACGCCCAGCGTTTACACAGAGACGAAATGCAAACATCGCGAACAATAGGCCCTCTGTTTGCGTGGTGGATTTGACGCTGAAGGTGTGATGACTTTCGTGACAGGTCAAACAATACTGACCAGCTGAATGCATAATGCACTTGACTGTGTTAAAAGGGAATTGGGCGAGACAGACGTTGATTCGGGTAAGATACAGACTTCCAATTCTACGGAGATAGGTTCGTGGGACTGGAGCCTCAAGGAGCAGCTTCAAATTTACCTACGTCATTGAATAATTTACTTGAAATCGAAAAAACGATTTCACTGTGCTAAAAAGAAAAAATATAAACAAACTATGCATCGGTGTTATTTTTTTTCTAAAATTTTAATGTATACATGGCGAATTTATAGCTACTGCGACATCTTACAGACGACGATTTACAAACCTAATCACTGTCAGTGCCCAACAACCGACAAGAAGGGAAAGTATTGTGAATGCGCAAAAAAAAAACGTGTCTGTGTATAGGTTTGTATGTATTCCTCCACGATAGCGCCAAAACGCTTAATCCGATTACGCTAAAATTTAATATTCAGGCATTCTTTGGTCATGGCGAGAGTTAAAAAGATTGTGGTTTAAATCGGTCCACCAGGAGGCGCCCTAGTCATATATACTCGTAGATCTCAAATTATTGGACTTAGAGACATGAAATTAGGTACACAGATGCCTTGTTAGGCCAATATGACATTGTGAAATTTTGTTGGAATATATCATATACAAGCTATTTTAATAATATTTAAATTCCGCCATATATTTTAATCAAAAATTAACGCCGAGCCGCCCGAGGCTAACCGAGAAACAAACCGCGCCGCCCAAGACCGTTGTATAATAGAACCCAAACGGGTTCATCCGCGGCCGAGAGCGCATCGATTTTATTTATGAAATTAATATTCAGATGAAATCGGTCCTTAGGGTGACACAACCGTTTTTTTTTGTTGTCATCGTACAGTACCTACATACATACGAAAGTTAAATAATAAAATAAAACTAATATAAATATATGTCACAATATGCCATTAATGTAACAAATATATGTCACAATGGAGAGGATAAGGCTGGGAATTTAGCTGGTGTCTGTGTGAAAGCAAACTCCCATGAATCTGAAATCTCAAAGGTGAACTACAATGAAATATTGAACAACCTAGAAAATAGGCTTATGAAGATAGGGACTGGAGACTTATACCTCATCTCGCTCTCATCTTGGTCGTCGGGTCAGCGTCCACGCAAGTCCACGGACAGGTTTGGACGCGTACGGAGTAGGTAGGTAGGTACTTACTGCCGCCGCGATACGCGATGCTCCGGAGTCATCGGTTGCTCGAACAGGTCTACCACATAAGGGCTTTGGAATCTTTTGGCCTGCCCCCGGATTCTGCAGTGGCGATACGATACGTCAACTCGACACGACATTGAATTCGATATCGTCCTCGATCCGACGACGCGGATGTCGAGTCCCACTTCGACATCCGCGTTCTGACCGAGCTCTGAGCATGCTTAGTGCTTGGGCTAAGGGCAAATCCGGAATGCATCATTGGAGAGTCATTACACAAACTGTAATTATTGTTACAAAGATAAGGGCTTTGAAATTGTCTGAACTGAAAACTATTATATTATCTGGGATAAACCAAATTTGCTACGCTTTTTGCGCATTTCTGTTTACACCGTTCTATCATTAGACAACAAATACTTATTTTAGTTAAATTCAACCCACAACCGACGATAAATAAAGTTTTCTAAAAAACTTTATTTATCATAAAATTCTAAATACAGATAGATTAATAGTGTGTGATGATATTGATGTGTGTCGAAAAATAATTAACAAAAAATGCATTTTTTTTGCATCGAATATTCTTATTTCTCGGCGCTATTTTTAAATTTCAATCATCTTTGGTAAGAATAGTCGGTAATAATTGCTGAAGTGGATTTTTACTGTCATTTCCCAGCTATCTCCTAGAGCAGCGTTTCTTAAAGTGAGGCACGCGAAACCCTAGGGGTTCGCCAGTTGATAGCAGGGGGTTCGCGACAAGATTGGCGACTGACTGTCTGGCGAAGCACATAATGGCGCGACAGTAATTATTGCCCTTCAAGCTCATTAAAAATATGTTTTTAATTGATTTGAGGGCAGCAGGACAGGAAGAATATCCCAAGTTATCACGCAAATCGGCGACCTTTTGCCCTTCGTGATAACTACTTTTGTGAGAGTGGCTTTTCACACCTGGATATGATAGAAACGAAATTATAATAGAATAGAATAACGTTATTGTGCTATAAAAACATTACCTACTTAATAAATATTACTGGTTTTGTAAAAAAAAGTTATGCTCAAATGGCGGACTCTCAAATCCTTTTGAAGTAATATTGAAATTGACTAAAATTGCTCCTAAAGGACTCAATTTGCGACAAAAAGGAAACCCATCAATCACATTAATTAACAACATATTATTGCTTTTCGTGACTATATTTTCTGTTATTTAACCAGATATGTTATTTAATCTGAAATTAACCAGATCCTGATAGTCTCGATGAATTTATAGAGTGGCCCTCACCGCTGCCGCTGGCGCCCGACATTATGAATGATCCCTGGCGACGGATGCATTTTGGCCTTTTTGCTCTCCTGGTTGCAATTACGACACGTTTCTGCCGAGACAATTGGCGACAATTTACCAAGTGACCAGGATCGGAGGACCAGTGAGGTCGATATTATCGTATTTTTTTAATTTAATTACAGTAATTATCCTCTGCGATCTTGGAAAGATAAATTATTTTCAAGCACTGTTTAATCCAGTCCCAGTGGTTGCCAGGTAGTCATGTAGTCTAGACGCTCAAGAGACACAAAACAACGTAATTTATATTCTAGAAAAGCACAAATCCGCATATCGTTTTCCATTGCGATGGATAATGTAGCATTATATATATTTAGGAACGATCGAATCATCAATTGGACTATTACTTGATACGGCTGACGGGTCTAGTTTATACAAAAGTGATGACATAATTTCTATCCCCAGAGTTCGAGTTCCGGGCAACTTAGGTGGTGTTGGCCAAACTATGTCATCTGGCTTGCCCGATTCACGGTTCAACCTATCCTAATCTGGTAGCCTCCTCGTAGAGGCACTTAGCCTATAAGGACCGCAGTGAGCTTCTACCAAGTCTGTAATCCTGCAGTCGGAGACGGTTGGCACCGAAAGATCGCGGTTTCGGTGTAGGAACTGGGTGGTTTGCGCACCAGGCTGTGTCAGCCACGCTTACGCGATACGGCGAATAACCAGCGGGGTCTGGAGATGTACGTTTCCTAGAGAGCGGGGTATTTGGCGACCTGACGTCATCTATTCTTGAAACGAGCCGTTGATTACCCACTCCTGAGTGATCATGGCGTGAAAGGGGCGCCTCGGTCCACTATATATTCTAACTGAACTACCGCTTACGTCTGGTAAAGACCGCGCAAGCGACCTCGAATCGGTGACCTGAGGACGGGGTGGGTTCTTACGGGCGTTGGTGGAGCTAGACGCCGGACTATTTTGTCCCTAAGTCTTTGCGTTTCACCCCTCGGTTGAAAGAATGATTATATATATCGTTATACCTTCCTGAGGGTGGGGGGTCCACCCGTTGTAAGTGATAACTCCATAGTACTTGGTTGTAGGTTCCAGGTTTAAAATTCCTACCAGCCTTTTGAAGTATAACGGACAAACAACCTTTTTAATTATATACATACTAGCTGCGCCCCGCGGTTTCACCCGCGTGGTGATGGAAAATTGAGATAATGATGATAGAAAACTATATATCTTTATAAATTATGTGTTATTCTGATGTGTAAGCTATAATATTGTAAAGTTTCATCAAAATCCATTCAGTAGTTTTTGCGTGAAAGAGTAACAAACACCCATACATATATTCTTACAAACTTTCGCGTTTATAATAGTAGTAGGATATGATACCATCCATACCTCGTATCACGATGATTCGATCCGCTTAGAATTCATATAAAATGCGTAATGCTGGTTAAGAATTATCCATATTATTATTAATATTAATTATATGTCACTGTTCAAGAATTATCCCACCTTTGGTGGGCAAAAAATGATTGAGTGAATAAATAGTGTAATTCATACAAAATCAATTTTATCTAGCCTCCTACAAATTGGTGTTGCAGACACTGCTCCCAGCGGTTCACCATAGAGGAAAACACTTCTGGAATGGTGAAACTAGATCGTCTCATTACGCATTTCATGTCTCTTTCCAGCTTTTCTAATTTGAACACGAATTTAACAACAGAAACGATGTTTGTGAAAGTGCTGAGTTGAGCTCATTACTATACTGTGGCTTGAGTATCTCCCCTCTGCATACTCAGCTATATTTCCCTGTTTTTAAATAGAACCGCATCTGACAATCCCCTTACAAACAGTCATTCCGCTTTTAGTACCTAGATAGGTAGATACACACTTCTTATGGAACACAAAAAGGATTTTAAATATAGCCAGGATCGTACATGTCGATATGCGTAAAGCGTGGGCGTGAGGAGGACAGCACCACGCGCACCACGCGCACCACACGCGAAAGAAGGACGAAGAGAATACATGTCACGAAGAAACATGGCTTCGTTTAGAATCGACAAAGTGCACATCGTTTGGCGCGATGGACGGTGGTCCTTCGAGCCGGATACGGGCTCGCTAACGCATCACTATCATGAAACTATTAAAACTACTTGTTGCTATGAAGCTAAACGATTTCGACACGTTTTTGAGCTAAGTCCTTGATATACTACGCCTTGATTTTGTAAACAGGTGTCATGAAAAAACCAAGTGATCGTGAGTTAAACCAACTAACGGTTCAACTCTCATTTGGCAGCCTCCTCGCAGAGGGGCTTACCCTGTCAGAGGCGCTGTGAGCTTATTTTTGCCAATGCTGTAATCCTGAAGTCGGAGGCGGTTGGGAACAGAAGACGGCGGATTCGGGGGAGTAGCTCGGGCGGATCTGGGCGGTTTGAATACCAGGCTGTGTCAGCCACGTTTTCGCAATCAGGCGAATAACCAGGGGGTCTGGAGATTTATTGTTTTCTATGTCAGCGGGTGTAGTTGTCGACCTGACGTCTTTAGCCCTTTAACCCTTAACCAATGACGGCCACCCGGTCCCGAGTGACCATGGCGGACATAGGGCGTTGCGGTCAACAAAATATTCAAACGGAATAACTGCTTACATCAGGTAGAGGCCGCGTAAGCGACCTAGAACCCGTGACCAGGCTGGGGGACGGAGAAATCCGGCTATACTGGTGGTCAGGGGTGAGGTCGTCCGCTGGGTGCTTGCCAGTGTGGCGTTGTCCCCAAGTCTCTGCGACCCCCAGGTCGAAAGAACGATTGCATATCGTTATAATCTCCTGGGGTGGCGGGTGGTGCGAACGATTTCGTGCAGCTTGGGCCATAAGATCCACTTTGTTCTTCGCATCGTTCCAACTTGCGATTCAACTCCTACTCAGTAGCCTCCTCGTATGGACTCTTGCGTCTCAGGCCTCACGGTTGGTGGATCGTTTTCCCTTGGGGGATTGCCTCCTGGCGCTACTGGACGGTTTGCGCTCCGTTCGGCGACGCCAATCGGTTGTGCACTATGACTGATTGCTTAAGTAGTCGGGATACTATGTAAATATACTGTTTCCTAAGCAGCGGGGGTGGATGTTGACCTGTCGTCAACCACTCTTGAAATGACTAATTGGCTACCTAATCCTGAATTCAGAGCCCGGCAAAAGATGCCTTTGGTGCGCGATAGATTCAAAGGGAATCCATTTTCCGTTGGGATCAAATTAACGGAATTGCATTTTCAATTCTGTCGATCGAATGCAATAACAAGACACACACTTACAGACATCTTACACGCACACATACATATAACACTTCATAGTAGGGTTGGTTGTAAGAGATTGTCATATGACAATAAACCCACCCATTGTGACATTTTCACAATAAAGAGTACAAGAGGGAGTCACCGCTGAACATACGGCAGGTAGAGGTCGGCAAGCGACTTCGGACCCGTGACCAGTCGGGAGGTCGGAGTTATCCTGATGGTTAATTCCAGACGGAGATATGTTATTGTTGATGTCCGCCTTAGAACAAGCCAATGCCTAGTTAGGCGACATTAAAATAGAATCACTGGCATCGGTTTCTCGCATAACATGTTATCAGTTTTTTGCTACTGGATTTTCGTCCTTTTACTGTAGATAATTATGAATTACCAAATAAATAAATAAAAAAATATATCCTTCGAGGTTGTCCGCTGGGTACCTTATCCGGTGCCTCGACGTAAGGCGTTAGCCTCTGTCGAGCTCGTGGCTTTGCTGGACGGTAGGTTTGTACCGTCCCAAAGTCTTCTACGCGCATCCCACTGCTGAAAGAATGATCACATATCGTTATACCAGCCTGGGGTAACGGGTTCGCCCGTTGCAGTCTACAGCGCCTAACTGACGGGTTCGCCCGTTGTAGATGACAACTTGAAAGTCCTCGACTCCTTCTGCACTGCAACTGCTATTAGTCCGTGCGGAGTGCGTTGTGCGTGCGCGGCGCGCAGAGCCTCGCTGGCCGGGCGCCGGTCGCCGCGCGGAGTTCGTCGACCGCTCAGCGTCCGATCTCCTCAAAAAACATAAACATCAGCGTCGCGGGCTGCGGAGAACCGGCTCTCGGCCGTAGTAAACGGACGCGTAGGACGAGCGCGATAATGGTCCTTGCGCCCTCCGCCGAGCGCACCTCTCTCTCGCCCGGCTAACTGGCCATCGGCTACCGGTCACCGTCCACGGCTGCCCGCGCCGCGTCCTCATATTTACAGTAGGTAGTAGTAGGTACCTGACCAACCTGACCGCCGCAAATAATGGCTGAAAGGCTGGAAGGCTGCACTGCTACCGCCCGCTCGCGCTACAGCGACAATTACTCATTCAACTCCCACATACTCACAAAAGACCCTTTGACAGAATTCAACCATAGTAAAATAACAACAGTAGGACATCCGAGCCCGTTTCCGAATTAAGTAGGTACCTACGCTTCGTCAAACCACCAAGGGTTGCCACAACAAACACAATTGACAAGTTGTCATCCCACCAAAGCAAGTATTATTTATTTATTTATCTTTAGGAAAATCAACAGCTAATTATAATTTAACAAAAAGACGGAGTAGGATAACAGAGAGACAATTAAAGGTTTTGACGTTTAAGTAACATTGTAGAAACATATGTGATCTTTCAATTAAAGCTATCGATTAAAAATACATCAAAAATTATTCAACAATTAATGCTAAAGAATTCACTGTTCAGCCGCTGCCTAGCCGAGTTAATACTCGTACAAAATAGATCAAAGTCAAAGCGTTTAATCAAATCATGCACTCACGAGATTTATGTGATCATGCGTTTAATCAAATCATGCAATCAATTAAATTATGCACGTTTATGTATTTTTGGTTTATATACCGTCAAGAGACGGTTCCCAATATTTTAATGTAACAGAATATATGAGTTAGTGCCGACTTTGTCTGATAGCATTCATCTCTTGTTGCATGTGTTCTAAATACCTATATTTTAGTATGTTAAAGTAAGTACTTAACAAATACGCATCTACCTGCTTACAAGTTGCATTACAGCCTGCACAGAAGACATTCCACTTTTATATACTTAGCTGTCGCGCGGCAGCCCTGACTGGCTGGCACCGAGACGCCTGAGAATCTATGTGGTGGTAGCGTACCGACAACGGGCGCTTAAAGTAGTGCAAAATCGGTGCGTACTATGGAGATGTTATACTGTTCTTGTTTCACTTTCGTCCCTCCCAGGAAGGAAATACAGCTAGCTTATATCTAAAGGTGCTCCTTCACCGGGAGCATTTGCCTGTAATGTAACATTTTAGATTCGATTTCGAGCATTACGTTACAACACTGCCTCCCTGACTGACAAGCAATCGCCTGTTATGTAACATAGATGTTACAAGTAAAGATGGGCGTTTCTCAACTCGAGTTACAAGTGGTGCGCATTAATGTTACAAGTTTTATCAAAATATTACAGATTGTATCATTACAGGTTGCGCACTGTAATGCTCGGATCTCTTCCCTCACTGGTGTAATGCTCGAATCTGTAATGTGACATTACAGGCGAATGCTCCCGGCGAGGGAGCACCTTTATACCTACACGCAATGCAATAATAAGATCAATGTTAATGGTGCTTATCCCACATTAACTGCTGTACAGGTATAGAATATAAAAGCAGTGTTGATGAGAAAAAGGAAAACGATGCACAGAAAATATACACTAATTTATTGATCTTGAATCATCTAGCTAGAAGCATGGTACTAGTAGTATAACCCGGTGTTACCCGTGTTACATCCGTAGTCAAATACCTATGTATACCAATTGTCATTGCGATCGGTTAAACGGTATATAAGTTGATGTGCTGCAGCGCCAACTGGTGGCGAGTGATAATAAAAATAAAGGCGCGAAAATATTACGCATCCTCAAATGTCTATGGATACCAATTTTCTTGGCGATCGGTTGAGCAGTATAGAACTTGATGTGCTGCAGCGCCATCTAGTGGCGAGTTACAACAACGCGAATAGCATAAAAACCTTCTCAAATGATTCAACCCAATGTATGCATCGTCCCTGCCTGGAAGAAAATATAGCTAGATTATATCTAATACCATTGATTATATATAATACCTAATAGTGTAATGTTACCCGGCGACGCTCGGGTATCGCTTTCTCTCCCCCCCCCCCCCCTTAAGTAGCCTACGTTACTTATATTCAGCTGCCTCTTCAAAAAATCACATTGTTTCATTAGTACTATTCAACTTCCACTTCGCATGAAAAAAAATATATTTTTGACTTTGTTAAAATTTAAAAACTTAAAGAACTTGACTGTTAAATAAACGTTTACCATGCGTTTGAGCGCGCTGCGCCATCTATCGGTAGGTAAAATATCGCTAATAAACAATAATATTAATATTTTACCTATCGCTAGATGGCGTATCGTGCTCAGGGCTTTTTATACTATTTATTTGTCAACAAAAAAAAACTTTGAGGTTATGTTTTTTTTTTTTAAATATATATATATATATATATATATATATATATATATATATATATATATATATATATATATAGGTATATATATATATATATATATATATATATATATATATATATATATATATATATATATATATATATATATATATATATATATATATATATATATATATATATATATATATATATATATATATATATATATATATATATATATATATATATATATATATATATATATATATATATATATATATATATATATATATATATATATATATATATATATATATATATATATATATATATATATATATATATATATATATATATATATATATATATATATATATATATATATATATATATATATATATATATATATATATATATATATATATATATATATATATATATATATATATATATATATATATATATATATATATGTATATGTATATGTATATGTATATGTATATGTATATGTGTATGTGTATGTGTATGTGTATGTGTATGTGTATGTGTATGTGTATGTGTATGTGTATGTGTATGTGTATGTGTATGTGTATGTGTATATGTATATGTATATGTATATGTATATGTATATGTATATGTATATGTATATGTATATATATATGTATATATATATATATATATATATATATATATATATATATATATATATATATATATATATATATATATATATATATATATATATATATATATATATATATATATATATATATATATATATATATATATATATATATATATATATATATATATATATATATATATATATATATATATATATATATATATATATATATATATATATTGATGTACATTTTATAAAAATCATTAATATTTAAGAAACACTAATCGCCTATTATTTTCCAGCATTCATTCTCGTCTTTCGCATTGTTGTGTTGCCGCTGTAGGATAAAGTAGAAAGGTTAGAATACCACAGTAGGAAACCGCAAATACTGAAAGAAGAGAAAACGAAAAAGGCGTGGAGTCACTCCTGGTCACCACAGACCAGATAAGTGCCCTTTCATTATTTTATCATTTCATTTATTTAGTGATATATATATATATATATATATATATATATATATATATATATATATATATATATATATATATATATATATATATATATATATATATATATACACCTATTTATTTACCTACATTTTTTTTATCAAAAGTTGCTTACTTGCTCGTACCGATTTACCCTCATGAAGGATGCCGGTTAATTAAAACTCACCATGTATATATTGGTATATATTTATTCTGATTCCGCCAAAATATGATACTGCAATCAATATTCCAGCATTTCGGACTGACCTCACAATACAACTTTCTTTTCACGTGCTTCATGCATAAAGGACTTCCCACGAATTATTTAATTATTTAAGGCAATAAAAAGGCCAATCCATTCATACCTGCCTATTTTACATTTCAAATACTATTATGGGTCATTGTCGAGAGTCCGCGAGAGTGATATGAAAAGAATACTTTTCCATTGTCGTTTAGAGATTGCGATGCGGCAGGGGGGTGACGAAATATGGTTATTGCGTCTATTAAGCGACGTTTCTAATGCTCTTCGCAATTATGTAAATCGCAATTCGACTCAAAAGGACCACCGGATCGCGCAGGTCTAGTGCGAATATCGATAACCCCGATGTCGTATGGTCACTCAGTGTTATCGAACCACTGATGGATGTCCTTTAGATAAGAAAAACAATCGTAAAAGCGGCTCCAATCCGATAATACAGTACCGTGCGAATTAAATGGAACAATGAGGTCATTCGAAAATTGAAACCGTCTTGTCAAGTTTATTTTATCAAAGACTAGATGACCCGGTAAACTTCGCTCCAGCTAAAATTGATTTGATTGTAACTCTTCATAAGCGTTAATTAATCCTAACCAACCTTCCAAATTCAATTAATTGATATCGATAATATGGCCGTAGCATGTACGGTGTGAGTTTCGTTTGGTGATTAAATGAAAAACGTTTGTAATTAAAATAAATTCAATGTATATAATTTACATGATAAAATGTAAATGCTTTTTCGACATTTCCGACTTTTTCTTTCGACTTTTTCAACTTTTTCGACTTTTCCGACTTTTTTGACTTTTTCGACTTTTCCGACTTTTTCGGCTTTTCCGACTTTTTCGCATTTTTCGACTTTTTCCACTTTTTCGACTTTTTCGACTTTTCCAACTTTTTAGACTTATACCCTGCGAGCGTTGCTACGCCAAATCGGTCGCATTCGAAATTCAAATTCGCCGCTTTAAAAAAAAGAAGAATTTTGATTTTATTGAGGACACTAAAAAATTTCCTTTGGTCCGATCGACACCAAACTTCACAGGAACTAATCTAAAGTTTCTCTCAAAATTTGATCAAAATCGGTCGAGAGGTTTAGTAGTCCATAGCGGACATACAGACAAACATTCATTTATATATATATAGATATATAGATATATATATATATATATATATATATATATATATATATATATATATATATATATATATATATATATATATATATAAATATATATATATATATATATATATATATATATATATATATATATATATATATATATATATATATATATATATATATATATATATATATATATATATATATATATATATATATATAAATATATATATATATATATATATATATATATATATATATATATATATATATATATATATATATATATATATATATATATATATATATATATATATATATATATACATATATATATATATATATATATATATATATATATATATATATATATATATATATATATATATATATATATATATATATATATATATATATATATATATATATATATATATATATATACATATATATATATATATATATATATATATATATATATATATATATATATATATATATATATATATATATATATATATATATATATATATATATATATATATATAGATTTATTATCTGGAATAATTAATATATTAATATAGACCTCAACGGCTGCAAAGGCAAAAATGGAGTTCATTGGAACGGCGGAGCAGGCGGAAGGGGCACTCATCCCCTCCCCCCAGCAGGGATCTGTACTATCAGGCACGGGCCGGCGGTGCAATAGAGTCGGTGGCGGAAGAGACCCTAGGGGGTTCAACGGCAGCGCTCATAGTCCTAAGATTGGATTAGTGTCTTGGGGTCAAATGGCAACCGGCCGTAGAGCACCATAGCCACTTTTTTATTCCTTGTCCACGAAATTACACAATATAAAAATGAGCACAAATACTATGGCGTCCCCCGTAACCTGACAGAACCTCAACTCGACGCCGATACAGCACAAGATCGTGCTCAGTGGAGGAAAAAGCCAAGGAAGGATGACCCCAAGTAAATGGGACAAGATCTAGGAAGAAGAAAGAAATGCCCAAGAAAAAAGAGTGTAATGTGTTCAGGTTCATCTATGTATGTTTTCCGTTTCATTATTCCACCATAACTTTTAAACGCTTGAACCGATTTAGAAGTGTTTGGTATTGTTAGAATCGTTATGCCATCCCGGGTGTCATAAGGTACCTTAGCTGTCCAAATACGAAGTAAGTAGTTGTCTAAATGTCCAAATGTCATTGATTTACATAAATATATCGTGTTTAGTGTAAATGAAAGGTTTGATTGAGTACATCCCGGAAATACAAGTCTATATACAGAATGAGTTTTAAATAACCGGCATCTTCGAAGGGGGTGAATCAGTACGAGCAGGTAAGCAACTTTTGATAGAAAATTGTGGGAAAAAAAAATATTTAAAAAAAATCTTTCATAAAGTTGGAAAATTTTATTTTTTGAAAAATACTATAAAAAGCGCTGAGCACGATGCGCCATCTAGCAGTAGGTAAAATATCACTAATACTATTTATAAGCGATATTAAACGCCGCTAGATCGCGGGACGCGCTCAAACGCTTCTTCAGTCAAGTTCTTCAAATTTGAAGAAATAGTTAACAAAAAAATATTTTTACAAAATAAACTCATCTGTATATGTATAAATACATAAACCACAAACCCGTAAAGAAAATAACTATAAATACAATAGTTCACTTTCTGTAACGGCAGTCGTCTTTTTATTCTTTTTAATATATTGACTTCTTTGATTCAGGCCTTTATTTAAAAATGACCGTTCTAACGTTATACATATCTATATTTTACCCACCGAATCAAGCGATATTAATATTAATGTATCTTATTAGTCGTATAACAACGTCAGATGCAAATCAGCGTGAAATAAGATATATATTAAAATTACTCTCGACAGACGCATATATTTATATCTAAATGAATAGAAATAATAGAATAGTCATATCTTGACGATTCTCTCAGAAGTGACAAATGCATCTCCTAGTGATTACCATGAAAATACCGCGTTGAGTATTCATTGTGATATCGGGCGGTTTGGTCCTTCGAGCTCGATCACACGTGTCGGACAATGGATTCGGATCAAAAGAGGACTGATTGGCGACTCAAGGGGACGAAAATTGATTTATTACATTATATTTATATGAGTGCATACGCCAGCGATTCCCATCTAAGGGCTATTACCCCTAAAGGGGTAAATTGGGATTTTCTGATGGTTAAATAGTGTAATAAAATATTTAAGACGACTTTATCAAATAGTTTTCTTTTCTTCTAATACGTTATTTGGTACGCAGGATTTCCGAGTCAAATAATAAAATAATCAAATTTTGGAAAAAGGTGTAACTTTGCATCTTTATGGAACACAGGGACACTTATGTAGCATCAATTTATACAAAATCGATTGAATCAATTTTCACAAAACTTGATTTGTTATTTACATCGCCCTTTAACAGTGTTATGTATCAAAATGTCTTATGCTTATGGTCCTCAAAGGGTTAAGCCGTTTTAACCTGGAGGTCGGTAAACATATAAACCTAAAACTATGTAGTAATATTGATTCATAGTTTAAACAAATTATATGATCCGCCCTGCGGCAATAGTATAAACGCCCATCCATCCCATCCCATCCAAATGTAGAAAATCACGGTTCTGAATTCCTCTCTCATATTACATACCTACGCATTTTTTCCGCCTCCATCAAATCGGTTTGAACGATCGTCGGATCAGATGCGTCGATTCCCCGGTAATCGTTCGAGGAATTCCCATTCCCTTCGAGGGCCGCGCGCCTTTGGGATTTTTTACCTGCGCCCTTGTTGTTGTTTTGTCTCTGTCTATCTCGCCTATCTCACGCTGGAGCGTCGCTGTCTAGTCTCAACCCTTTTTTCTGGACGGGGAAGGTTTCGTTTTCGTTGCGCGGGCGTTGTAATTTATTTTTTTCACCTGGTTTTGGACAGTCGTTCGGGAATAATCCGACTCTTAGGGTTGATAGTAAAAGTCTAATCTGCCTCACACATAAATCCTTTTTACAATTTAACACGGAATCTTTTACCATAGGTTTTCATTCTATTAGAGGTGGAAACGGCCCGATGACACAGTGGATAGTCTGGTTAGGTCGCTTGATCTTACATGGTAAGTTCACCAATTTCCGTTGCATTCAGTTGCATTTCAATTCTGTCGATCGAATGCAACAAAACACACATTTACACACATGTATCACGCTAAACTTCATGGTAGGGTTGGTTGTACGAGATTGTCGTAAGATAATAAACCCGCCCATTGTGAAATTTCATAATAAAGACTATAAACAAAATAAATAAACAAGGATCGAGAGTAAACAAAAAAACATTAACTCTTTGAGGACCATACGCTTTGCGGTAGAGTATGGAAATTTTTGATACATAAAAAGGGCGATGTAAATAACATGTATGTCAAGTTTTGTGAAAATTGGTTCAATAGATTTTGTACAAATTGATGGGACGTAGGTGTCTCCGTGGCCCAAAAAAAATGCAAAGTTACAACTTTTATCAACATTTAATGATTTTATAATATCATTCAGAAATCATACATACTAAAAAACATACCAAAAGAAAAAAAAAACAAATACAAAAAGTCGCCATATTTTTTTTATTTATTTATTTAAAAACACCAAAGCGATTTTAATTAAATAAATAAAATGGTCATTTGCCATTCGTGATTTGCGATATTTTAAAAAATAACGGTATATATTTAAAACATTTTTTTATTTTACTAATATTTAGATTCTGATCATGGAAAAATTAATTATAAATTTTTCGCTTTCGATCATTTGTAAAATTATTTTTGAAGTTATGGGACACATACCTATGTCCCATGGTCCATAAAAGGTTAACCATAACGTCCTTCTTTTCCTGGTCTGTATATTATTCGGATCTTGAGTTAGAGTAATCGATATTGACTTTATTTCGTGCAATGATCGATATATTTCATAGATACACACTTTTCTATATCTTATACCATATAACGGCCCTTGCTGCCAAAAGAAAATGCCCGTGCCCCTGTCCTATTATAAATTAAGAATATAAGTCAAAAAAATAATAAAAAATGACGTAGGTTTAATTTATTGGTTATATAATTACACATCAGTGGTAAACAAAACAACTCAATCACTAGAGTTTGCTACTATACTTCGTTTTAATTGCTACAACTGATGAAAATCCCTTTTCGGAAAAATAAACGCACGGTAACATTACTACACGGTAAGTCTACTAGCATGGTTACTTTGAACAGTACATAACATGGTTACTTACTTGGATGAAGTGTAATGATAGTATTATGATGGGCCCGACGACTAAATTTCATGGCAGCTCCGTTTGTATTTAATTTTTTATTTTATTTTGATTATGCGTACCGTACCTACTACAAGTACAGGATGACCGAGATTACATGCCACTCCTACCTGAAGGACATTTGTGCCGTACACACTGTTCCAATTTGCAATAATTGCAAAGATAAACTAAGTTCGGTTTATCATAGGTAGTGATTTGATATATTTAATGAATATCCTTTCATATAAGCTATTTTTATACTAATAAATACGATAAATAAGAAAACTATTACAGTTTCAATATGTTAGTCTGTGAGACTAGTGACAGTGTAACTCGGAAACATGTTGATTCAGCGTTAAATAAGCCTGCAATGATTTTCGTCGAGCTGAAGAGGCAATGGCGTAAACGTAAAAGTGGCCTTTTTCCTCGTATACTCATTGAGACAGTTCAAGGGTAAATTTACTATTTATAACACGCTAAGAGGATCAGTCCACATAACATGGTTACTTCCAACACCTGGACAATGCCTCTAGAATATTCTGATTGAATTCGACTTTAATATGTAACGACTAGTAACGAGATTCGATTTCGAATCACAAGTTTAGAAAACACCAATGAAACAGCACTAAATATTTATAAAGGGGACGGCAAGGTGACTTCGCAGAAGGGGTCATGAGCAGAAGTGAATGAAAAAAAATAAATTGAAAAAAAAACTGGAATCTTTACACACATCTTTGAACAAGCAATGTTTAGAGAACTTCAAGCATTTCAGATAAAGATGTAGATATCTATTGCAGTATAGTCCAGAAAAGCTGACTTAGATGTATTATATTTACACCTTTGAATTTTAAAGTGGCGGGCGCGCCTAGAGCCAGGTATCCTGGAGTCTGGCCTGCTGACTCTACCCCAGCATTCTATGACCAAAATACTGTCTGATCTGAAAACCAACTTTTACAAAACTCACACTGTTTTGTCGCTGCAATAGTAATACATAAAACCTATGTGATTATTATTACTTTTTTACACTTATATTAATAATTTCTCACAGGACAAGGACATGGGCATTTTCTTTTGGCAGTAGGGGGTTTTGATAAAAATAACTTTGGGAATCCCTGCTCTACACAAAAAAAATATCAGAAACATAATAACTACGCAAACGAAAGAGAATATATTATTATTCTTGTCATGTATAATAAAAGATTAATTCATCTACATAAATATTCGAGAAAAGAACCGGAAGAAAAGAAACGTATGTCGAGCGCAAAATTTTTGGCTTAGATCCAAAACTTTAGCTAGAAATTATTATAATCTCAATCGTGTATCGTGTATGCATACCCAAGCAATGCATTACATTACGCCTCGTTCGTTACTGGATCGTATAACGAGGGGAAAACGAAAGCGCATTGTTTTAAACTCGCCTGTTAAAAAATTCAAACGGCGCAACTCGCCCCCGGATACGGTAAAACATTATTATGTATGGGAGGGGCGTGCAATACGGGACTGCGGTTCCGCTTCGCGCGAACGATTTGTAACGAACTTTTGAGCATATAATTTACTTTTGTCCGACGTCGACCCACGCATAGAAAACTATTATTATTTTTAAAAAAATATTAAAAATTAAAAAAAATACAATGTTGACATAAATTAAACTGTAGAAACTAACATATACTTAATCATTGTTTGCCAAGCAAAGAAATTACAGATTTGATGGATTTTATCAGATGCACTAGACCTAATCTGTTCTGGAGTGATACCCGTGTTATAATTTCTTACATAGTATACCTATATTTATACAACTTCGATTAATATAATTGACAACAAATTTTTAGAAAATTTGCAGAAAAAGGAGACCTAAAGTAATGCTAGTACGTAAAGCAGTAATAATAAAAGGATAAATGATAATTACCTACATATGCATTATAATAAATACATACATATATATCACACACACATACACACATTCATATACTTGCTCTCCTCTATCGTGTACTCTACCAATAAACACCATCCTATCTCCACAAGCTTTTCGAACCATTAAGTTCCCACAGTCTAGTACTTCGGTCAGCCTCTGTCAATTTAATCAAAATTCCTTGTAATAATACTGATTTCTACTACTGCTATGTCTGTATCCATGGTGCAAGACTATGGAACGATCTCCCAGCAAATATACGAAACTCACCTTATTCAGCTCATTCAAGACTCGCTCAACCACTCAAAAAGTATTATTTTTCTAAGAGGTAACCAGTTTTTCCCTTTCTCTCTCCTTCCTCTCTTAATTTTCTCTCCTCGGGCCGTGTTAGTTTTAAATATATTGGTTTGTATTTTGTGCAGACAAATTTATTTGTTTAATAGCTCGCTATGGTGCTAAAAATAGTGTGGTCCATCGAACTGGATCTCTATCTGTCTCCCTGCGTACATACGTCTTCGTGTATACCTGCTATTTCTATGTCCATAATGCAAGACTCTGGAACGATCTCCCAGCAAATATACAAAACTCCCCTTCTTCAGAATCATTCAAGACTCACTCAATCACTCAAACCACTCAAAAAGTACTACTTTTCTAAGTAACCAGTTCTTCCCTTTTTCTCTCATTCTTCTCCCAATTTCCTCTCCTCCGGTTTATATCCACAACATGCGAACGTATCATTGCACTGTGATTACGTTGGTTGCAAGATATTGTCACGTGGTAATAAGCTGGCCATTTTGTATTTTAATTTTTAAGTGCAAATAAAAGAGTGTAGTTATTATTATTTATTAAAAACCTAAATTTGTCAGTTTTCTGTCGAAACGCTCGCTATGGTGCTAAAAATAGTGTGGCCCTTCGAACCGGATCTCTATCTGTCTCCCTGTGTATATACAAGTATGTATAATTCGAAGAATAATATTATTACAGGCGCTACTGTCTTCTCTTATTGTTTATTATTGGCAATGTCTGCTCTTATTGTTTATTATTTGCATTTCATAAACATTCGATCACTTTTGAATGTCACTCGTGAAACAATCGTCCACTCTTAATAAGAGTAATTATATTGATAAAAACACAGTGACACGTTTATCAGGCGTTCACTCATTCTTTCAATATCAATGGTATAATCAAACAATGTCATTGTCCATAGAACAGAACAATCGAATTTAAAACAAGTATGTGACAGACACTTACTATTTTTAGGTTATGTAAAGAAAACTCAATGCCAATATAGTACATATTCTTTCATATTGCGCAATACAAAAACAGGATGCGATTATGGATATACTATACACAAAGTATAGTTTTCATTTAAAAACATGTTTTAATGATTTTTCTACGAAAACGGACACGACCGATTATAACGTTCATAGCAATGAGCATTTTAACATTTTCTTTTCTTGCCGAAACATATAATATCTCGCAAACTCGACTAAAATAATGAAAGGATGGTAGCGAATGGTTTCGTGCAGCTAGGGCCATAGGATACAATGTCTTTTCGTGTCGGCCCAACTCACGATTCAGCTCCTATTCAGTAGCCTCCTCGTGTGAAGGACTACCCCGGGATGGCCTCTCGCGTCTCAGGCCTCACGGCTGTTGGATCGGATTTCCCTGGGGGACTGCCCTTCGACGCTAATGGACGGTTTGCGGACCGTGCGGCGTCAGCCACTCGGTTATGCACTTTGACTATTTACTGAAGGAGTGTGGGGACGAATGGAAATATACTGTCTCCTAAGCAGCTGGGTGGTTTTTGACCTGCTGTCATGCATGCCACTCTCGAAACGAGCTATGGGTCATATGTAGATCCCGAGTGGCATTACGGGCAAAGGACGCCCAGGTCCGCTATAAATTGATATTGACATACCGCAAGCGACTACGGTCCCGTAACCAGTCGGGAGGACGGTGGTATCCTGAAGGTGTATTCCAGATGGATATATCCTGTCAAAACTGGGTGCGATGCGGCCGACTGGGGTTGCCTTCCTAGTGCCTCGCCGCAAGGCGTTGGACTCTGGCGGGTACGTGGCTTTGCTGGACGTTAGATTTGTCTCCTACGCTCAGCCCACGGGACACCGAACGATCATTACCGTTAAAACTTCCCAAGGTGACAGGTTCGCCCGATGTAGTCGACATCTCCAAATGAATATATGCCGATAACAGTTAACGAAAATTTACACGCAAAGTATTAATGCAAATGACAAGTATTTGTCATTAGCTATTAAGCCCGTGTAAACCTAGCAATAAAGCATGCGGTAAAGTAAGGACAAGAAATAAAGGCAAAAATAAGTCACCAGGTAGATTCTATTTTTATGACGCATTTTTACGAAACAGGTATTTTATGTAGTTTATGTATGTATTCACATATATTTCCAGAATGTACTCAGACCTTTCATTTGACACTGAACACTATATATTTATATTAATGTATTGACATTTGGACATCTGGACATTTATACTACCACTTACTAGATATTTGGACAGTCAAGGTACCCTATGACACTCGGGATAAAATATTTCATTAAAAACCCGTAATAAAAATAATTATAAATACAATAGTTCACCTTCTGTAACGGCAGTCGTGGTTTTTATTCTTTTTAATTTTTACTTGTTTCGGTTTGGTTCCAAAGAGTTTGTAACTCATTATCACTTGTTTTTTGAACGCCGCGCCCCTCGTATTTACTGAAACGCTTCGCTCCGCTTCCCAGGCCTTGATCCCGTCGGAAGTGGGCGCTTTGGCAGACATTTGATCCAGTTTTTGATGCGTTATTAGAAGAAACGCTGACAGCCGTGCGTGGCTTCGTTGACGATTTTTTCAATTTAGTCTAATCGTATATAAAAAAACTGACGGTTTCGTGACAACGAAACAACCGCTTAATATACAAAGATAAACGACAATGCTGTCTGTCTAATCTATCAGAATGATTGACAAATCGTGCTGATTGTGGATCGTATCAACTTTTGTACAAATTCGCGAAAGTAGTGACGGCTTTGTCTGCTTATCATTGCGATCAGTCGTGGCGTTTTTTACAAGACTGCCTAATGTGTTCAGATTTCATCTATGTACGTTTTCCGTTTCTTTATCCCACAATAACTTCTAAACGCTTGAACCGATTTAGAAGCGGTAGTATTGTTAGAATCGTTATGTCATCCCGAGTGTCATAGGGTATCTTACCTGTACAAATATCAAGTAAGTAGTTTTCTAAGTCCAAATGTCTAAATGTCAATAAATTAACATAAATGTATCGTGTTTAGTTTAAAATGAAAGGTCTGATTAGAGTATATTCTTGAAATATACATGTATATCTATGGACAAATACATAAACCACAAATATTTAAAAAAAACCGTAATATAAACAATAATAAATACAATCGTTCACTATCTGTAACGGCCGTCGTGTTTTTTAATCTTTATAATTGTATTTACTTGTTTTAAAGAGTCATTTGTTTGCAGCGTGTTGTCGAAAATAAAGAAAAAAAACGGAATTTCGCGGAAAAATTACATAAATACCATTGATTGAAAAATGTGTACAGAGGGAGTAGTACTAGACTTACGAGATACATTAGCGGTTGGTGCTCCCCCTTGATTATTTGTACCTACGGTTTGTGTGCTGAGTTTAGGCGTGGAAGAAATACAATTAACAACGATCCTCGCTCGGGTCGCTCTCGACGGCAGTCACTAAAGAAATAGTTAGGAAAGTCGAAAAAAAATGGTGGATCATTGTGTCACGGTCCGTTTTATTGCTGAAGAAGTGAATGAAGATTTCGATGTTAGTGCGCGTGGTATTGTACAAAAGGTATCCGCATACTGACTGAGTAGCAGAAGAAACCTAGACTAACGATTTCGCAACGCTCTTCGAATTTGTTACAACAGGATCCCGACCGTTTTCTGGCTGGATTCATAACTATAGACGCGACGTGGCTTCATCATTGCGATTCAGAAATAAAACAACAGTCCATGACTTGGAAATGACCATCATCTCTCAAAACCATCAACTCCTAAAAAACTCAAGCAATTCCATCCGCCGGTAAAATTCATGGTCTTTCTTTTCTGGGACAGTATGTATTACAATAACTGTGTCCCGCGGTTTCACCCGCCGTTTAGATTTAAAGAAATCTGATTATTTATAAATATTTAAGAGTACTTCGGCATAGACAATATTTTTAGTCATTTTTTCGTGTGGTATTAGTATATACTGGTTTTCGCCGCAACCTGATCTAGATAAGGCATGCACAGCTCGGCTCCCCGGTTCGCATAGCCCGCCCGCGTTATTACTTCGTTTTCGCTCCACGTTTTTTTTTCTTTTTGGCTCATAACCTTCACAATAATTGAGCTATCAAATGCAAAATAAAAAAAATCGATGCAATCAAAAATCAAATGCAAAAGCAAATCAAATCCGACCGGTAGTTCCAGAGATTACCGCGTTCAAACAAAAAACAAACAAACTCATGATCTCTGTTATAAGTATAGATAACCTCGATAAGTTGGTGCGTTAATATATTTACTAATATAAAAACATACGACAAATATTTTCTGTATAATTAATTTCTCTGTTTGTAATAGCAAATTGATTAGTTTAGAATTATTCATCTTTATGGGCTCTCTAGACGATCAAGCATGCTTGACAAGCTTCGCGTCGCAAGCAGGGAGGGGATCGTAAACCGCAGGAAATAGGCAAATATTTTTTTGTAATATTTACCAAAAATGCCTAATTTTGTAGTTTGTACCAGGGAGTCACGTTAATTAGACGTAATTGATTGATGAATGACGTGACTCCCTGGTATAAAACTACAAAATTAGACAGTTTTCGTAAATATTTTAAAAAAATATTTGCATATTTGCTGCGGTTTACGATCCCCTCCCAGTCCGTGACGCGATGCTTGACAAGCATGCTTGATCATCTAGAGAGCTCTTTAGGAAGATATCTATAAATAAATACATTAATTAAAATTGTGGCAAACGCCAACGTGTATATCCACATCGTTTATTTTGCATAAACAGCAGCGCGTGAGAACGTTTTCGATTAATAAACATGGCCGTTTCGATGATACTGCCAATATGAAAGGGGGAGATATGAGCCCCATATAAT
The DNA here is from genome assembly GCA_944548615.1 of Micropterix aruncella. Classification (NCBI taxonomy): domain Eukaryota; kingdom Metazoa; phylum Arthropoda; class Insecta; order Lepidoptera; family Micropterigidae; genus Micropterix; species Micropterix aruncella. The sequence continues at coordinate 21,509,143 of OX155970.1, read as the reverse complement.
TTCCCAATCAATAAACGCCGATAATTACCCAATAGCCCGATAACGTACACTACATTTATCTCTCCAGTATTCAAATGGGCTTGGTTCCCACGAATAGGGGAAAAGTTATAATAAAAAATAACGGTTTTTTGTGTGAGAGAGGAGCGAGGGAGGTTACTGGTTAATATTTGTGTAACGATACTTTCTTCTTTAATGTCCTAAAAAATAAAAACGGCTCATAAATGAGGTAAGTTGTAGTAGTCAGAAATATTGTAGATAAGTAGATATTTCCAATGGTAAATACGTTATTGTTATTATAGAGTTTGGCCCAGCGCCCATACATTTTTGCCCATTGTTCTTTAAAGAATTAAAAATAAATTTAGAAATCACAGAGTAAGATTACGATTCGTCAGTCTGCTCTGCTCCCCCTTCTGGATTATGGAGATGTCACATTTCTCGACCTCACAGAGGAGTGATCTACCAAAGTTGAGAGTCTCCAAAATGTCTGCATTCGTTATGTCCATGGCCTCGCAGCTTCACTGGCTGTCAACCCGGGAGAAAAAACATGAGAGTTCTTTGTATGCTTTTCAATATCTTAGATGGTGTCGCTCCCAATTATCTCACCTGCAGATTTACTGCACTATCGGCTCATGGACGCCCTCTGATATCATAAGATAACCTGCTACCTTCTATCCCTGGTCACAGCACTGACTTCTCATTCTCTTTCACCGTGCATGGAGCCCGTCTTTGTAATGCTTTGCCAAAAATATGAGAACCGCGCCAAGCCTAACAAGTTTTAAAAATGGACTCAGAGAACGTTTGAAATCTTCCACATACATTATCTTTCCCTTCCCATTCTTCTTTTTTAAACCTTAGCATCCTTATAGGTGTTATGATTATTTTGGTGTGGCATATCCTGTGAAAATACAGTGAACACTCTTATAGCGAGCATAATTCGCCCCAGACTCTTACTCGTTAAGCGAAACAATCGTTTTTTCCAATGCTCGTTATGTGAGGTGCGAATACTCCTTATGAGGAATTACTACAAATTACTCGTTATGAGAAGGGATCGTTATGAGAGGTTCCACTGTATATATATATATTTCTTTCTATCCTCTTTTTTTTGTATTTGTCATACTCTTTATATAGGTTAAGTTAGCTTATACTCGCCGGGAGCTAAGGGACCCTTGCTGAGTTGGCCACGAAGACCCATTCTGTTCAGGGTTGGTCACACTCACGGGTCAACACCCATCCGGCGGCCTCCACGCATGAAGTGCGAGCCTGGGTAGGACTCTAGCCTTAGGGCTAGTTTCCCCTAGGAATCAACCTTCTGGCGCTCCTGGACGGTCTGCGCACCGTGCGGCGTAAGCCAATCGATTGTGCACTCTGACTAACAGTCGGGGGAGTCTGAAAGCAGTACTGTTTCATATAGAGCGGGGGTGGTTGCGGACCTTACGGCGACTGCTCTTGAAACGACCATCGGCTACCCGATCCTGGGTGAACAGCCGGGCAAAGGATGCCGTGGTCCGCGATAGATTAGGTATACACCGTTTCACCGCATCGTAAGGGAGAGGACCGCGCAAGCGACCTCGAACCCATAACCAATCGAGAGATTGGAATAATCTGGTCGCAATCGGAAGTAAGGGCGTGAGTATAAGCCCGCTGGGTAACACTCCTGGCTATCTCGCGGTTAAGGCGTTGGTCCTCTTACGGGCATGTGGCGGAGCTTGACGGTGGACTGTTTTTTCCAAATCTTCTGCGCTCACTCCAGGGAGATAGAACGACTAATCGTTAAAACTTCCTGAGGTGACGGGTTCGCCCGTTGCAGTTGACAACTCTAGTTAGCTTATACTCGCCATTAATGTTCATACAATATATAGGTTAGCTCTAAAATATTGCCTGCAAGAATAAACTTGCCTTTTCTTTCGAATAAAGCGTCTTATTTTATTATTATTATTATTATTGATGATAAATGTATTAAAATTCATTGTAATCCGGCTGCATCGCTATCATTTATGATCCACCGTGAATCATCCCATGCAGCGATGGTTAATTTTAATTTAGAGCTCCCCGCGGAGTTTAGAAAGTGCGCAAGCGCAGATGCTTTCTAAAAATAGGGATATGGATAGCGTGGGGGAGCCTGGATCAGAGGAAACCGCTCGCATCCGCGGATATCTGCGCGTGCGCGCGATTCGCCCCCTCCGCACCAAAATAGAGCGTCGCGGACTGCACGCCATCTGTCGGCGATCGTTGTAAACAATGCGTAAACATGTCACACCGTCAGACCGACGGGCGCCTCTATCCCATTGTTTACATTACCCGCATTGGATTCTATGCATTCTCGGAAAATCGAGAGAAATGTTGTTAGGCAATGAAGTCGGCGAAAATCCAGGAGAACCCTGGTTTCAGTTTCATAAGTGCTTTGGGTTAGCCTAGATCTAAGAATGTAGCTGAATTTTACTGAAAATCTAATGAAATCTGAAAGATGTTTAACTCTTTCAAGGCTTTGTATTCGTATAACATGTCCATAACACGTAAACCAATGTGCAATTTATCGGTCCCTCGCCGACATGCACGGATCACGCGTATTGAATATATAGAACACCAATGCACTGAAACCAAAAATAGGTAGAAATCTAATCCTTTAAAGGAATTCTATCCCATTTTGGCTCCAATGCATTAGTGATCATTAAATGCAATAAGTGTGATCTAAGCATGTGGGCGAGGGACCCAGAAATTTGGCGCGCTGTATAATTATACTTTTTTATTTTGATTACGCTGTTTTGTTTTTGTATCTATCCTCCTTTAATAACGGATAAACAACAAAATAAGCGATGAAGAGGTCTTTCCCAATGAAACTGTACGTTTGTTGTGTTCAATATACATATCAGGAGTACTTAGTACATAAGCGATGAATAGCACTTTCCCAGTAAAACTGTACGCGTTTTGTATGCAATTATGCAATATACCTATCAGGAGTAAGTAAATAAGCGATGAAGAAGTATTTTCCATGGATTTCATAAAAAAAATCTGCTGCCCACCACCCTCTTTGCAGCGCATTTGAATCGTTATATTGAGAAACAACATAAGTCATCAATTTGGACAAAATCACTTTTTCATTAAATTCTGTTCTCTGGGTCTAGTTCCACATAATAGAGAGAAACCACACATGTCTACTCAGTAGTTGTGGAGTTATGGCGTGCGAAATATTGAGTTATTTAGAGAAACACCTTAAGTCACTGACTTGTGTTGTTTCTCCGTAAATTCGTTTGGCAACACTGTATGACAGCTGTCAGTAGAGTTCTTGTTATTTTGAGGTTATTACATTACCGTTGCATCATAGGTTGCTGTCTGTGATCGTGAGTGTTTTATCAAGAATATATACTATAAAAATGAGTACTGGAGACAGTTCTGATGATGAGCCCTCAGCCAAACGACGCAAAGAACTAAGTAAGCAACGGCGGTCAACTATAATCAAAACAGCTCGTGTCAAAGGACAGTCTTATATAAACTATATGGGGAAACGAGTAGAAGGAAAATGTGCAGCTACAGATTATGCAGATGACTGCAAGTAAGTAATTTGCTTGCTTTAAATTTGCTCTAAACTCATAATTTTAACTGATTGTATTATAATAAAAGAATTAGATTTGCACTAGGTTCCTGCTGTTCATCGTAAAATGTATGCTTTTTTTATTCAGATGCAGAAGGAAATGTTTTTCCTTAATATGTGAAGATGAAAGGATCTTAATTTATTCGAAGTTTATAAGCTTTAATACGAAAAATGAGCAGGATACGTACCTGCAGAGCCTCATTTCTACGAATCCTATCAAGAAACGACGAAACAAACCTGAATGTGAATCCACGACGCCTAAAAGAGGAGTAACGTATATATACGAGATCTCCACATCATCAGGTAAGTATCAAGTCTGCAAGGCTGCTTTCACGAAAATACACGGCGTCACCAATGAGCGTGTACGAAGACTATGTCATCTACTATCGCTAGGAAAAGCTCCGCTCGACAAAAGAGGACTAAACACACCTGGTAATGCTAAAAGTGCGATTGTTCTACAATCCATCAAGGGCCACATAGAATCTTTCCCAGCGAAGCTCTCACACTATTCGACCCGGGAAGTCCACTACTTGGATGCAAATTTGAACTTGTTATTAATGCATTCAATGTATCAAACTAAGTATCCAGATAAGCAGGTAGCATACTGTACGTATCGCAAAATATTCAAAGAGCATTTTTCTCTTCGCTTTGGTAGACCGCAAGTTGATACCTGCTGCACGTGCGAGGAACTGAACATTAAGATAAGTAGCACGTTTTTAAATGACACGGCCAAACGTGTTGCAGTAGCGGAGAAAATGGTGCACCTAAAGCGTTCTAAAAAGTTCTACGCTGAGCTGAAGAAAATAACATCAATGGTTCAATCTGATGAAAGTGGAGAGATTGGAGCAATCTGTATAGATTTTATGCAAAATCTGGAACTTCCTAGAATTCCCGTACAGGAAACCTTTTATCTAAGGCAGCTGACTGTCAATGTATGTTGTATACATAATTTAAAAAACAATACTGCCACTTTCATAGTGTACCACGAAGGGATAGGAGGGAAAAGCCCCAATGAAGTATGTTCTTTCCTGTTTAAATTCATATCGGAACACCTAAAAAACGTCAAGCACTTACACATATTCACAGATAGATGTGGTGGACAGAACAAAAACCACACTTTGATCAGATTGTGTTCTGCACTAGTGTCACTAAAACTGTTCCAATCTGTGGAGCAATACTATCCCGTTCGAGGACATTCATTCCTCCCCTGTGACCGGGACTTCGCCGTTTTGAAAAGAAAAATCAAACGCCAGGACCGAATATTTACCATAAAAGAGTACGCTGAGTTGATACTAGCTTCTTCTACCAAAAAATCATTCACGGTCATATTGCCTACATCGAAGGATATAATCGAATATAAAAAATGGTGGCCAATATTCTATAAAAGAAATATGCTATCTGTGGAAACGATTGGCCGCAATGTGAGTAAAGAAAACAAGGTATCGTTGAAGATAAGCAAGTATTGCTACTTCCTTCATAGTATCGAAATGCCCGGTCTCCTCCAAGCTAAGCCATACATAGGTGGCTTGTTAGGTGACACTTTCATGCTACGCAATTCCAACCGCCAAGATCTCTTCCTGCCATCCAAACATGCTTATCCAAAAGGAAAAATACCTATCAACAAAAAAAAAATGGCTGATTTACTAAAACTCGAGACATACTTACCACAAAAAAGGCGTGTCCAAAACTTCTACAAACAAATCTACAAATGGCCTGTTACTGACAAGGAAAGCGGGGATATTGCCGAAAATTATAATTAGTCTAGAAGAGCAATCTATAGTTTATAATTTAGTTGATTTGAGATTGCTTGAAATTAAAATAAAAGAATAAAAAAATATTGTAGTCATGACATGTTTTATTTTGCCCGTTTTTTTGAGAAACAACATATGTCATCCGACTTTAAAAATTAAAATAAAAAAAACCAGAGACCCCATTTCTTTCTTTCCTTAATAAATTTATAAAAATATGCTATATGTATCAAATCAAATTTATTCTTTATATACTACCATATAAATATTTTACAGGAAACAGTTTTTTGTGTCTCCTGTAAAATTTACTTGAAGTGACTTATGTTGTTTCTCAATATAACGATTCATTTGATCCTGATACCTCCAGTAAGAAAATGTAGAACGAGTGGCTATTATTAACTGTACGTGTGTTGTGTACAATATACATATCAGTAGTACATAAGCGATGAAGAGGTCTTTCCTCTGTATTTCTTAAAAAAAAAAAACTGATATCCACTACACTCTGCAGCGCATAATTTGATCTTGATACCTCCCACTGAGATAAAACTGTACGTGTGTTGTGTATATAATATACCTATCAGGAGTAGCACATAAGCGTTGAAAGAGGTATTTACCCTGGATTTCATAAAGAAACTGCTGTCGACCGAACTCTTTGCAGCGCGTTTGATCCTGATACCTCCATTGCGAAAAGGGTAGAAAGAGAAAGTAGCTAGTAAATATTATTATGTGCCCAAGGAGCCGTCGTCGATTGATAAGGAAACGTCTGCGGTTTTTCGGTCGTCAATTATTGCGACGCGTCACCGAAAAATGGCCGCTGCGTACGATACTGTTTTGTTTGCCTTGCGCGCCGTAAAAAAATACGCACGTAGAATGTTGCGCCGGGTCGCGTGCCCGTAGTACTACATCTCACGTCTCGCTCGCGCGCGCGTCGGCGACCTCGCGCCCGTCCTCGTCGCGCTCTCTATCGGCGAGAGCGGGAGGGGCGAGAAGAGAGTGCGCGGGCGCGTTGTGTCACGTGACTCATCTCCGTTCATCGTTCGAAATTTGAATCGGGTGACGGCTTGGCTTCATCCCTCGGCGCAGCGCACGGCTTCGCTTCGGCTTTGTTGGACTATACAAAATGGCGACTTCATTATTATTAAAGAAAATATATATTTTATAAAATTATCCAATATAAAAAATAGATTTTGGGTAATTAAAGTATATACATATATATTTTTCGTATAGTATTATTATTTTTCGCAACTTTCTTTTCAGAGCTTAAATTCACAGAGCTTACAGCAAACCTCCTCTAGGACCGGCACTATAAGAAGAAGAAAAAGTATTAAGAACTGTGCAAGGATTTACTTTTTATTTTGGTTTGAAAATAGTGGGTCGTCATTTGCATGGAGCAGAAACGTATCGGCTTTTGACCTGCCAGTTTGTCTAGCAAAATAAAATACAAACAATCGACTACGTATTTGTGGTTTTTCGTAAACGAAAATTACTATCCATATGTATTTTATCATGTCATAATATAAAATACGACTTTTAGTATTGTTGGTTTTTATAGGCATAGGTATCCAGAGAGTTCCCAATGTTAGAGTAGGTACTCCAACTTGTCGGTAGAGAACGCGAACTTTTACCCATAATCAAGCAAAGAAAAGTGGCATACCTGGACCACGTGCTGAGACATGAGCGATACCAACTGCTTCAGATCATTATTATGGGGAAAGTTTGCGGTAAACGCCGGGCTGGAAGAAGAAAAAAGTCTTGGCTCCGCAACATCCGAGAGTGGACAAACATCTCAAACGTAGAAGAACTCACAGAGCTGACAGCCAACCTCCTGTGGGAGAGGCACTATCAGAAGAAGGTTTTAATAGTCTGTTGATACAAAAAATATATTTAATATCATCCACTGCCATCTATAACAAATTAGGTTAACTACTTGAGATACTCAAGTGTCATATTATTACTACTTATGTTACTATGTGTCATTGCTATGCAAAAAATGGCATGTTTGGTATGTTGGTGGTAAAGTTTTAGATTTTTTTAGATTTTCCCATGGAAGAACGTAATTTGCATGCAAATTCTATACTATTTCCTAGTTACTGTAATAGTCCTTCGAAATATCATTGTGAAGAGGCAGTGTATTTCTATTTATTACAACGTCAAAGAAGAACGCAAAAAACTGCGCTGCAACTTTTTGGACAATTTTGTAAATAAATACTAACAATATCGTTTTGTTCACGAATTCCCTTTTGTAATTAATCTTGTTAGTCATGTACGTATATCATATATTTATATAATATATGGGGGCCGGCCGAGACGATTACGCGCGGATGTCACACGACACAAAATGCCTATAGGCATTGTTGGCGTCCGACGGGTTAAGTAGCATTATTTTAAGTATTTTTTAAAAAACTAGTTTGTTTTTCGTTAGGTATATAACAAATATCACCTAAGTCATTATATGAATTAGGTTATACGGCGTAAACAGACGTTTTTAACACGCTTTTATTAGGTCGACCTGTATGTAACTATGTAATGGAATCTAAGGTAACTAATTTAACCACCTTCCAAGGATCGTAGCGTCATGAAAATTGGCAGCTGTATGTAGTTCTGATGACAATACAATAATATGGTACTATCGAACTGATCTGATGATATGGAGTCGGAAGATATGAACTGGAACTTCATGATGGAACATCGTATCATAGCTGTGTTTGGACTTGTTAGAACAGTCCTGGAATGAACTTTGACTACGATTAGGTTTCAAGGTCTGATGATGAAGCCGGAAGATAGGCACTGGCATTCCATGATGGAATATCGTATCATAGCCGTGTGTATGTGAATATCGTATAATAGCCCAAAAGCGTGTTTTTAGTGGTTTTTTTTACTATTAATTTATTTCAACTATTACAATTTAACCCCCCCCCCCCCCTCTCTCAATTACCCAGTTTAGAAATATTGATTCACGCATGTATTATTTAAATCTAGATGTTATCGAATTGCTCCGCGCAGCACGTAACCACCATCCATTCATTTTGACCGTTGCAGTTGCAACGATACATTATGGTCAATGCAAATAATTGCATTTCGGGACCCTTCGGTTGGGTCATTATTCCGCGTGACGGACCCTTTCTCTATGGGATGCTTATTGGTTTGAATCTCGATTCGAAGCCGCGTGAGACCCCCTTGCTGATTATGTGCTCTTGATACTTTTAATGGCACAATAAATTGTTTAAAACTGTTAAAAATCCAAATAATAAGTGGTTGCCAGTACGCCAAAAGTGAAATGTTTATATACTTGCTCTCCTCTATCGTTTACTGCCAATCCACATTATAATTATTTTTTATCGCAGCTCTTATTATTTTAATATTAGGACATATTTAAAAAAGATGTCATTTTACTTTCCTGTTTAAGGAAAGTATTGTGGACGCACTTATCCCTTTCCGGACGAGAGATTTTTTTTTAAAATCCCGAATTGAAATTCTAGTTAGTTGCTTTCTTTTGGCATATAAACTCAGGAAAAAATATTTTGAAAAATCCTGCTGTGACAGATCATTGCAAAAACTAACTGCACGATCGTGCGTGTCAGGACATATGTGTAATTGCACGATCGTGCAAGTTCATAATTGAAACAGGAAAAGGTAAATTAAAGACGTTTTCGTTACAAAATCAACTTAATTAGTTATAATTATCAGCCTTTTGATTTACAATAATCAGCCATGCATTTCTTATTTATTAAAATATCTCATAAAATCTTTTAGTGACAAAAGGAACAAAAAGTAGACTCACAGTCTTATCAAACATAAAATTACTTCTAAAAACAAAAACAGAACACACATTACTTCTTATGATAAGCTCTAAAACAGTTCTGGCCACGTGAGATGCAAAGGTACACTTTGACTTGATGCATCGTGTCTTAGCTCGACTGCAACAGCTTTCAAATTGACAAGCTCTTGGAGATTTAATGTCATCAAACTCAGGTAGATGATCATAGCCGTCATATCTCAGATAATTAGATGGCCTGCTTGCTTTGTGGTACTTTCTTGTTACTAGCGATTCATCATCCGAAGCGAAATCAGCTAGTAATACCTCACTTCTCCTCTTGTCTGGTACGTTGACCAGCACTTCGTGAATTTCGATACGAAATTCTAGTAGGTCTAGAATTTTTTTTTGGTAACTTGTTAGCATCACAATCAATTTTGTATGCTCTCCATGCATTCACGATTGCTAAATCGAAGAAATGTAATATAACTTTCAGGGTCCACTTTTTCGTTTTTATGAAGGTGCGGTAGTACTCCATTTGTTGATCGAGCACATCTACGCCACCCATGTGTCGGTTATAATTCATCACGACTTGTGGAGCAGCTACATCAACGAATTGTCGAGTTGTTTTATTCCATCTTGTCACAGTCGTGTTGTTTTCCGATCCAGCGCAATTTGAAGCTAACATGACACTCTTGTTATCTTTCCATTTTACTATAGCGACTGGCCCTCTTACCAAATACTGGCTGTCTCCACGTGCCATTCTCTTATCTTCTTTAAACTGCAGACTACTTCTTTCGGGGATTCTGTTCGCCATGAGTGTGCCCGTGCTGTGCATATTGCGTTTATCGAGTTCTTCGATGAGTGGTACAGTTGTGAAGTATCTGTCATGATACAAACAACTTCCTGGAGGTACGCTGCGAGATAAATGAAGGACCACAGCTGGACCAAGTCCGAGAGACATGTTATTGCCGAACATAGTCTTAGCCCCTTTGTATATATCAAAGTCAAGCATTAAACCTTGGCTAGTCGTAAGCACAAAGTTTTTTAGCCCCACTGGACGGGGCTTGTTTTTCACGACCTGTCGCAAAATGCAACGCCCGGTAAACGGTATCATCTGCTCATCTATCGAGTAAAAGCCTGGCACTCTCTCCTGTTTATAGCAACCCTTGCGTATTTGTTCAATCATGGGTTGCACCTTCCAGAGTGGGTTCACATCTCCTGGGGGCGGCGTGTCACTATCTACAACGTGAAGGGCATTTCGTAACGTCGAAAATCGGTCGCGAGTCATTGTCGAAGTAATTTTTTCCATTGCAATCCCTTTGCACCAGTACATCTTTAATCGTGGGTATGGAATAGAACCCATTAGAGCAAGAATACCAAAAAGTTTCATTACTTCTGCTCGCGAAGTCTTTAGTTCATTGCCAGTCTTTCTCAAGTGATACATATTTGAGCAGTTACTCATATGTTCGAAGAATGTATCATCCATATATTCATTAAAATATTTAATTGGATTTCTTACTTCCCTGCAAGGAAGGGATGTGAATTCGTGAGATTTTTCTAGGAATGGTAATTGCTTCCAAGGTTGCAGTTGAGATATATAATGACGTCTTTTAGAGGTACCATTAGACGATGTAGCAGATCTGCGGGATGGTACAGATGGTCCACGGTTAGTACTGGTCCCAGTTTTGGCAGTGCTAGTGCTGGCAGTAGTAGAGCGCTTCGATGTGCGAGTAGGTTTGGCAAGTGATCGATTAGTATTATTCTGCTTTGTAGTACGTACAGATGGCCTGGGGGAAGCTGGTAAAATGTTGCTAGATGTTGGTGCGGAAGGCGCTGCTGCGACCTCGGGGGAAGCTTTGGTGAGCGAAGTGCTACTGGAACAGAGTTCGGAGGGTGTAACAGCGAATGGTTCGACAACGGATTGATCTGCCTCAAACTCATTTCCCTCAAGCATGGAAATAATTGAGTATGGATATATCTCTTCGTCGAGATCCAAATCTTCCATTTCTGAGACGTTTCCATCGCCCAAAAGGTTTTCTATCTGCTCATCGTTGAGTGGGCTCCCTAAAAACATAAAAACAATAGTATCAGAAACAAAAAATATCTAGAACTGATGAAAAACATCAATACTTTACAAAACACTATATCTCGGGTTAGGGCCGAATATACACGATCGTGCACTTAACTTTTTGCCACGTTATAGTTCGTAATATATTCCATCTATTAATTTACTTTCTACTAATTTACCTCAGTTAACTTATTGTCTAACTAAATAAATCATTACACAACCAGCTATTTAACAAAACATTGATAAAATTGGTACTTACGTGAAGCGTTGCTCCCGCCAAAAAAAACCGCCATCGTAGCCAATGATCCAGGCGAGACTCATGCGACTGACTCGCCCGCTGTATATTTTTCTAGTTGCTCTAGCGTTTGCACGATCGATCGGTGTCGTCCCCGTTGCGAAAAGTTGATTACCGCGAGCTCAGGATTTTCTCTAAATTATTTGCACGATCGTATCGAGCCGTCCGGAAAGGGTTATGTGTGTCCTGTTGTGTATTCTCCGACGATAGCGCCGAAACGCTTCATCCGATTGAGCTGAAATTTGGCATGCAGGCATCATTTGGTCATAGCATGAGCTGAAAAGATTGTGGTTGAAAACTGTCCACCCAGGGTTGGCTTCCGACGAGGGAACTCCTCAACGGTCAACAGCAGATACAAAATTCGAAAAGTCGTAAAGTCGAAAAGTCGAAAAGATTTATGAAATTAATATTCAGATGAATTAAGTTCCTGGCTACTTGACAGGAAAGTCATGGGGTGACACAACCGATTTTTTAACTTAGTATACAGCTTTCATTACATAATAATTAGGCGCTTTTTTAATGCTCAAATAGACTAATACATGGCGTTTTAATCTTATTATTTTAATTAGTTTTGTGTTAGTACCTATTATTTTGATGGTGTAATCAGCATATATACAAATGCATCCAAATCCGAGAGATAACGCTAATAATTTGATATATCATTGGTTAAATAGTTTTTTTTCAAGCAATCAGTATTTTTTTTTAAATAATTTATTATCAATGTTATTATAGATGGCCAAATAAATTGCTTATCAGTTTCGCCAGATAATGCTATCATTGATACCTGAATTTCATCGTCGCAGAAGGGTAGCCAAAATATATTACGGAGTTGACCTAGAATGTACTAAGGAGTTGACCTAAAATGTACTATAGAGTTGACCTAAAATGTACTATGGAGTTGATCTAAAATGTATTGTGGAGTTGACATAGAATGTACTATGAAGTTGACCTAAAATGTACTATGGAGTTTTGGGAGCTGATCGGCAATGTTGCAGCTCGGCCACTAATATCCACGTTGTATAAGGGTCGGCCAAACTCCAGGGGGTCAATACCCATCCGGCAGCCTTCACGCAGAAGTGGGAGCCCGGGTAGGACTCCGGCCTGCGGGCTAGTTTCCACTATGCATCAACAGTTTGCGCACCGTGCGGCGTCAGCCAATCGATTGTGCATTCCGACTGATATCCGGGGGAGACTGGAAACTGTATTGTTTTCTATAGAGCAGGGGTAGTTGTTAACCTTGCGGCAACTCCTCTCGAAACGATATACCGGGTGAAGATCCGGGCAAAGGATGCTGTGGTCTGCGATAGATTCGGTAGACACCGTATCACCGCTACGTAAGGGAGAGGACCGTGCTAGCGACCTCAAACCTGTAACCAGTCGGGAGGCCGGATAAATCTGGCTATAACTAGTAGCGAGGGCGCTTGGTCTGCCTGTTGGGTTAACTACCCGGACCGGTAGGTAAGGGTTGATCTCTCGCGGGCTAGTTGGCGTAGCTATGTAGATAGTAGATTGACATTGTCTAAGTCTTCTACGATCATTCCATGGCTAAAAGAACGATCAAATATCATTATACCAGCCTGGGGTGAGTATACAGGCAATGCTCCTGAGTGATAATTTGAATGTACCTAGGATGAAGACGACTTTCGGACAGCGACACTACTCTTTCATAGCTACGAGACTTTATAATAAATTAAGCAGTGACATAAAAACCAGCCCCAATTGTCATTTGTTTAAAAGCAAAATAAATAAATGGCTGTTGCAAAAAGAGCGTTTATCTATCCATGCCATGATCGATGTAGTAGAATAAGTTGAAGTTGACTTAACATATATTGCGTATATATGTATATGTATGTGTATATGTGTATTCTAATGTATTTAGTATTTCTATTTCCTATATCATATTGTAATTTTTATAAATTTTTTATTATTATATATATTTATTATTATTATATATATATATTTAATTATTATTATTATTATTGTGTTTGGTTGGTTCATCGACCCTCGATTTAAATGTAAAAATATAAATTGCTTGCCCTGGAACGGGTATATCCCAGTTGGGCAGCACTAGCCAGTGAATAAAAGAGGAAAGTTTTTGCCGTTTGTTTGAATATTATACTTATTGTAAATGGTTAATTTGATAATTCCAATAAAATGAAATAAAATAAAAATAAAAATGGTATACAATCAATAGTAAAGTGCATCCATTTTCTTCCAAAAAAAATGCAAACTATATTAAAATTTGCCATTCAATTCTCGATATTGTGTTCGAATGATCGATCAGCCCTCGTATTTTCCTGAGTGGCGCATCTGTCCTTCTCCTATAAACTATAAACAGTCGCACCGGACTGGGGCAACCCTGCGCGTATATTAAAAGCGCTCGGAGAGGGGTTAGTGTCCCTTTGGGCTTTGGTGCAGTACCTACGCGCGTGTGATTGTTCCACCCCCCAAGCGATATTGTTAATCGCGAAAACGACCGTTGAAAGGGAAACTTATCGATCTGTCTGCAAATGTATGCGCGTCGCTCTCTCTCCCTTTCACTACGCAGAAATGAGTAACGTGATTATTGATCGCTGGCAGGTGGTAGGTACCCCTCTCGCATGATTTTGGTAAGTTTTATTCTGCTATTCGTTTTATTAGTAAGAATACATAAAAGCGAGCTAATTGACACATGGCAATATCTTACAACTAACCTAAGCACACTACAGTGGGGCAGTGTCGACTACAACGGGCGAACCCGTCACCCCAGGCTGGTATAACGATATGTGATCGTTCTTTCAGCCGTGCGATGAGCGTAGAAGACTTAGAGACAATACAAATCTACTGTCTAGCTATGCCAACATGCTCTACAGAGGTCAACGAGAAAGGTACCATGCAGGCAGCCTAGCCCCCTGACTACCAGTTTTGGATGGATATTTTAGACTGGTATTAACTAATAGGATACCTGCCAGTACCTCCTGACTGGTTACAGGATCGAGGTCGCTTGTGCGATCCTCTCCCTGGTGTAGCGGTCATCAGTGTATACCGAATCTATCGCGGACCACGGCACCTTTGCCAGGCTCATCACCCGGTATCGGGTAGCCTAATGGCCGTTTTAATAGCAGTTGTCGCAAGGTTAACAACTATCCCCGCTCTATAAAAAAACATTACTGTTTCCAGACCGTCCGGCTGTTAGGAATGCACAATCGATTGGCTGACGCCGCACGGTGCGCAAACCGTCCAGGAGCGCCCGAAGGTTGACTCCTAAGGGAGACCTACCCGGGATTGCACTTCTGCGTGGAGGTCAAGTCACTTTATCCCAGGATCGCAAAAATGACAATCTGGCTATTGCATTTTGGAGGGAATTTTAGGAGTTATAGTCTTCCGAAAAAATAACTAAAACTTAAGCACCATGAGCTACCTCGTTAAATTTTAATATTGTTATGGACCTAAATATTACAAAAATAATGGTCAAATAATAACACCAATATCTTGAAAATTGAGTTCAAAGTTGCGATATACGAAAATCGGCTGAGTTTGAAAAAAAAACCGCATACAAATTGCCACAGATAGTTTTCTTGCAAACAAGCAATTTTTTGCAAATCAATTAGGTATTTAGTAATAAAAATATGGCTGAGTAAATAATCTCAGAACGTATGTGCTATGCACAAAAATATTGAATCAGTATAGGTAGGTACATCGTGTTCAAAGGTAATCATTTAATTTTGTTTGTGATCAATAATGACTTTATAAAATTGCCATAGGTAGGTATAACCTTTTGTTCATAAATCTACTAGGTGTTATTTATACAGAAACAATAAAATAATCGTTTATTTATCGTTTATAACATATATAATCGTATAAAATAATCGTTTAACAAAAGAATAAAAATGCAAAAACTATATTAAAAAATACTAAATACCTAAAATTGGGATCGGAAAATTAAAATGTCAACGAATAAGGTCAAATAATTAGAAACGTAAACCTTTTCATTAAAAAATAACAATTTACAAGATATCGAGATAATTCTTTCGCTGTAACTTATGTTAATTTATTGCTTCAATTTTAGATATTTTTCTTGATAACTAGCATCTTCTCGTGGCATTTCTATAGTACTGAAACGCTTAAATGCAGAAATGATTAGGCATTTTAGGTAATTTTGTGGAATGTATGCAGTTAGCTAACTCTGCCATATTTAAAAAAAAACTAACAACCTACAGCCGAACTTGTTTTTTTAAATAAAAACTAACCTAAACCTACCGAAATATAGATGTAAAGCAAGGATTTTTACAGGAGGCCATTCTTGAAAAAATAGCACGCTAAATTTGTCTATGGCACATGTAAATCAAATGGACCATAGACAATTTGGCATGCTAAATTTTTCAAGAATTGCACCCCATATTCGGAATCAGTGTGATGGTTATAGTGATCAGGCCCCGACTAGACAGATCGGCTAGTCGGCCATCGCCGATGGCTCTCGACTCAAAGGGCCCCGAAGGGGCCGCAAAAGGGGCTTATTATATACCATGGATAAAAAAATTATTATAGATTAAGTAGCCAGGACTAGTTAAAGAACTGGCCAAAAACATTCTAGGTTAGGATAATTCTTGAATTAAATTGTAATGGGCTCTCTAGACGATCAAGCATGTTTGTCAAGCATCGCGTCACGGGCTGTAAAGAGGTCGTAAACCGCAGGAAATATGCATTTTTTATATTTACCAAAAATATTTCATTTTGTAGTTTATGCCAGGGTATCACGACATTCAACAATCAATTACGTCTAATAAACCTGACTTCCTGGTATATAAACTACAAAATTAGTCATTTTTGGTAAATATTAAAAAATATAGGTATTTGCATAAATTCTGCAGTTTACGATCCCCTTCCAGCCCAGGATGCGATGCTTGACAAGCATGCTTGATCGTCTAGAGAGCCCCTAAATAATAAATTTTTACCATTTTTTCTTTTGATTATAAAAACGAAATCTTAGTTAGACATTTTTTTCTTATACGCTTTGCTCACTCATAAGCGTTTTTGGAATTATTGCAGTAATAGGAACCTTTCTCAGAAATCGAAAAAATAAAGAAATACTACTAGATTCGATCATTCTAATGCTAAATATGAAAGAAAAAAGCTTCGGACGCGTAAAATATCAAAACCAAATTTACATTTTTTTTTAAAGTTTTTTAAACCCAATTTGGTTGTTTAAAAAAAACTAATCTAACCTACCGCCAAATAGGTATAAATGTATTATTTTTAAAAAAAACTAACTTCCTAACTAAATGTATGGGTTTGGCGCTTCTTTGAATGCATATATCTCGCTTATTTATTGAGACCGAATAAAGATTACAGATTCGGAATCGGCGTGGTGAATATAGTCTAGTGACGTTAAAACATCAACAATTTGGAAGAGGTTCCTATACTGCAATAATACCGTCATAAATACCAATTCTGTCACCATCTGACTTTTTGGCTTTGTCTGTCCATATTAGGTAGGTACCAATTATCGACGGCGCGATCCAATTCAAGTGGAAATATCGCTTTTAAAATGCATTAATCACATTATTATCAATGCATGACCCCTGTGTCGCTGCTGTAAAAATGGCAATATTATTATCGCTAATGCAGTGCGTATTTATAATCCAAAAGGTCGTAACGAACGCTGCCACATCAGAAAAAAATGCTTTTTGTTAAAATCATAGTTTGTGGGTCATCTTACTACGTCTATAAAATAACAATAATGATATTTTGAAAACATAATAACCACGAGTGTCTCGTTCCCATAATAAATCATCGTGTTGTTGATATTTTTTGACGTTTCACAAGAGCTAGGTAATGGCGGCGTTGAATGACGGAGGTCGAAAGAAAATGGCGATTAAATTTGTATAATAATAAAGACGCTTGAAAACAAATAGTTGGCAAACGGAATCGCGTTTAAAATATGAGGAAAATAAGCGTAAATGCGATAGTTTTGGATTCCACGCTGATTTAGGCAGTTTTACACGCAATTTCTTGTGACTTGTGAAAGTAGCTTGTCGTCGTAGTAGATTCCAACAAGATTTCTGTTCAATAGTAAATTACTGACCTGTAATGCGTTTTTGCGTTCTGTTGACTTCAGGAGTTCTATCTGGAGCGATCCTCTTCTCTGGAGACATGTCGTCCAGGTCCATGGGCAGATGCTGCAGCATTTTATTAGAAGATGGAGAGCTCGGGGGTGTTATGGACATTTTCATGGGTCGCATGGGCAGTCGACGTAGCGATAGAGGCACAGACGAGGCCGGAACTAATTTCCAGGCGAATCGCTGACCGCCAGGCAAAGGTCTCTCATTGGCAAAGTCGAACTCCCAGCGTTGACAATCCACGTCGAACTGTTTTGCTAACTCTTTCTCGGCGAACCTCCGATTCTCGTCAGGATCCGCGGCCCCGAAGAGGTTCCTCCGCACGCCCTCCATCGCGCGAATTCCAGTCCTTCCAGCGCTGCCCGGACGGATCCTCAGCTCTGACATCATCGCCGGTGACAACACACGGGCGCTCAGCGTCGACATTTTGTTTTTGTTTAATTTATTAATCTCACACGCGTCGAACTATGTCCGAAACCAAACACACATCGGGCGAAAGTCACGCACTTCCTTATTTACCGTATTTTGGCAGTTCAGAAAAATGCAAGCCACGCACGGCGGCAGCGCGCGACACACCCTCCGCGACCGACGGACAACGAGCAACTGGATTCGTCGGTCGGTCGGAGTATTTTCGAACGACGCGACGCACTCCGCGATTCAAATATCTCGAACACTGCACAGAGGCGGCACGTGAATATCAGCAATAAAATATATATTTATATACCATCGCCAGTTTGCTGCAAAACGTTAATAGCACTTGAAGGGCTACAATGAATAAAGATTTTTGAAGTATTTTTATAATTCCATTTTTAAAATATACTAAAAAAAAAATATTTTTGGAAGGGTTTGAGTTGGAAAATATATTTGGTCTGTAAACCAAATACATTCGACGGTTGAAAGGTGAAATGTATTAAACGCCAATATACCAACTTCACAGGCAAGCCGTTTGAAGTTTAAAATTTTAGAAAAAAAATTGTAGAAATCATTCGATGGTTCGATTTCTTTTTTTTATATACCATTATAAAGCTACTGGAAAAGATATTATTTAGGACTATTTATAGAAAAGTATAATCAATTATTAAAGGAAATAAGTGGCGTATAATACAAAATGACCTCAGCACAAAAACAGGAGAAATGTGTTAAGTTGTTACATGTATCAATTTTAAAAACAAGCGAAATGGCTTATGTGCCAAGAAAGCATACAGATCTTTTAGATAAAATGTATTACACGCCAATATGTAGTGCTTATTACGTCATGTTAAATGTTTTATGTTCCAACTCTGTTGTAGCAGGGAAGGTTGAAAAATGTATTATGTCCTCTTTAAATAAAATTGTATGGATTTCCACGGGTATTAATGAAACCAACATTCAATACATACTAAATCTTTATTAAATAAAAGGTGAAACACAAACAATAACCAAAAAATTAAAATGGCGAAATTAAATTAAATCGAAACCAATCAACACAAACATTTACTTAATTAAAATTAACTCCTAAATCTAATTCTTCCTACCTACATTAGTATCAGTAGTATTAATTTTCTTACGAAAAATAGTAAAAATAAGTAAAAAATTAAAATGGCGGAATGAAATTAAATTAAAACCAATCAAACACAAAAATTTAAGTAATAAAATGTAACTCCTAAATCTAATTCTCCGTACCTATGTACATTAGTATCAGTAGTAGTATTAATTTTCTTATATAAAAAAGTAAAAATATGTAAAAAATTAAAATGAAACCAATCAAACACAACAATTAATTAAAATTACTTTCTTAAGTCTAATTCTCAGTACCTACATTCTCAGTACCTACATAGCAGTGTAATAACTAATTTTCGCTGGCTAAGTCTGAATCATCTTCATCAGTTTCGGCCAAACGCTCATGTATGTTGCCATGTGGCATTCCTAAATATTCCTTGTGATATCGTGGCGGTATCACATTTGTACTACAAAGCTTTTGCAGGTCGTGATACTTCTGCTTAGGTATTGGCAGACGTCCTTTATATAAAATTCGGTCTGTTGTTTTTTTATTGCTTATGTTGATAGAGATCACTTCTTCTTCAGCATTTGGTGACATAGAATATTTGATGAATATTTTATTTTCGGATTTTTTAAATGTGGCCACCCTTATTTTACTAATTTTTCCTGTTAGGTTGCCCTTAAAATATTTATCTGATACATCATCCCATGAAACAAACTCATTGTGAGTCAGACAGTGTACTACATAAGGTTCTGGAACACTCCGTGCTAACTCAAAGACGGTCGGCCATTGTGATGGGGCCCAAATTATGTGATTAGCCACATTCTTTTCGATGACCGAATGCATGCTGTCTACCGGCATGTAGGTGTGGCCCGGAAGTAAATAGTTTATTTGGATCGTGGTTAAGTTTTTAGAAGCCAATAAATTCTGATGAAGACAAGCTAAAACAGTCCGGTTCTTATTCTGCCCTGGGCAAGAATCGCAATACAATAATAATTTATTTATTGTATGTCGTTTATCGACTTCTTTTATATAAGATGTGAGAATCGTTGAAACCTCATTGGCTCCTCTCTTTCCGTGACTTTCATTCCATGAATAGCAATAGCCTTTTCTTGTGGTACTCTCATAGAACGTCAGGTTGTAGACTGCCAGTTTTCGAGAATAATAAAGCAACATGCTCTCACCGTAGGGAGTATTAAAACTTTTTGAAGATCGAAAGAAGTACATAAGACATTCTTATTTTTCTCATGTATCTTCTGATGACAGCCAAATCTCTTTTTGGTTTCATTTTTTTCTTCATCGTGCTCTGCTTTCAATATTTCATTTTCTCCTCCAGGATTATTTTCGAAACCAATACATTTAGAACATTTATCTTTTTTGGGCATATGAAAGCCCACATTGAAGTCATCTGTAAATACTTTTCGGAATAACCTTTCAGACACAAAGTCTACTCCTGAATTTGTTTGAATATCTTTGTAAAGTTTGTATAAGTTAGATAGGTTTTTAAAATCTTGGGGCAAGTATAATTTCGTCGAGTCTCTCCTCGTGTAGTGGGATGGTACCGCTGGTAGGTTTTTTATGTAATTTCTCACGGAGTTTAAAACTCCTTCGTTCGTTTTATTGGGTGGTATAGCCTTCCCTCGGATGTCCTCTTTAGAAGATCCATACAAAGCATTCCTAACGGTGTAGTGAACGTATCTTTGTGTAATATCCAAGGTTGCCAAGAAAAACTTCAAACCAACTATACGTTGTCCCTCTCCTTCGTTGATGCAGTACTGATACGTTGCTCCTCTTTTACTTAATCCAGCCACCCGTTTTCTTTTCACATCCTCTTTCTTTGTCATTGAAACAATCCAGTCTCTTCTTCTTTCAGTGGTCAAACTCCAGTAATGTTTGAAAATGTTCAATCTTATTTCTTCTGTTACTTCTGAACATTTGTTGGCACATTCAGTTTTTAGGCATGGATTTGGCCGTACTCGTTTTTCTGGCATAGTTGCGCCAGATTTCGTCTTGTAAGCTTTTCCACTTCGAAATAAAAGCTGGATTTCTTTTCTTTCATTTTTATTCTTAACCTTATATCCTTGCTCTCCAACAGTCCCATCATCAGTAAGTTTTCTCTGCTTAATTCTCTTTTTTTTCTTTGGCAGCGCATCATCTTCCGCATCTTCTTCACGAGATGAACCTTCCCAGGAATCTGATTCCCATTCGTAATCGTGAATTTCCTCTTGATCTTCTAAAAAGTCAAAATATACAGATTTAGGTTGGGACGGTCTAAGTCGAGAAGTTCTTTCGGTGTCATGTGTACTAGCTGAATTGTATAGTTCAGACAGTTCTACTATTTCTGCCGGGTCTGCAGAATTTAATACGGTTGCATATTTTTCATGTGAGATAGGAAATATCTCTCCATCTGCCAATTCAGCTTCTCCCGCATTTTGAAATTCATTGGGATTGTACTCAAAGGTGACCGGCACCAATTTATCGGTCTCGGCTGAATTTTGATTTACCAAATCAACGTCTGCCTGAGCTTCGGAATTTTCTACTTCAGATAGAAAAGGAACATTAGCAAGTAATGTATATGTTGCGTCTTCCTCCGTAGCAGATGGTCTTTGGTGTTCTAAACTTTGATTATGGAAGGATAAACTCCGTCTACATTTTTTTAAAATTATAATAGGTGCATTAGGTAGTCCTGTTTGAATATTGTCGTCTTGGATATTCTTTGCGGCCATAAAGACCATTTTTTCATTTCGACGCATCTAAAAAAATAAAAAGAAATAAATTACAATTTCTATGAAACAACACAAGTGACAAAACAATGCAAGTTTTTTATTCTAATTCGACTAAAATGTATAATAACGTATTGGTCATACATCAGGACATTTAAGAGAGTCAAAACGACCGTACTTATTTCGGTAGACGATTGGAGGCGATTGGAGGCAGAGCAAGGAACAGATTTTGAAAAGTACGTAGCTTTTGATGATGATTTTGCAACTTCTGGTAGTAAATGCAATCAAACACCATCGTGAAACATTGTTTGAGGTTATGTATATGTGTAGGTAAAATGTACTTTAATCCATCGTTCATTAAAATTCGTCATCAGCTTCGTCGTGAGGAAACTTCTCGATGAGATAAACTAAACCTAATCACAGGTTTCGATGGGTATTTGATATCGTGACTCCATTAACAGGTCTGATACAATAAAATATTATACTGTCATCTGAACTACATACATACCTATGTGGGAGTGGATACAAATCAAGTCACAAAATTGCGCTATATAACTAAATAAAAGCTTTAAAAAATGAGACCAAATAAAAGTTTGTTATAAAAAGCACATAGACTAACCGAAAATAGGTAAAAACCTGCTTGCTTATTGCTGGCGCCGCCGATGGTGGTGTAAGCGCTAGATGGTCCGATGGCGCAAAAACCGCGACACGTCCACTCCAGGTGCTGTCTGCGCGTGACTGAAGCGACGAAATCGACGCCGTCTTATATATAGAACGCAATAATTTTAGATTACTACGAAAAATATTCGGTATTATGAACCAAAATTTACTTTGAGCCAGCAAGTTCAAACTGTATTATGAGTTATTTTTCTATATAGACAATGTATTTTCCGCTGAAACTTATTTAGACACCACAAAACAAAATGTATTTATTGCCATGTGGATACAAGTGAATTGTTTTAACCGCCATCATATTATAATTTTCGAACAGCTAAAATGTATTATACGCCACGAGTGCATACAATGTTTACAAGCAAAATGTTTTACCTCACACGACGCTCAGATTTCCTTACAGCTGAAATGACTTATGTAAGAATTCCATCACAGCGGATTGACTAAAAAGAAAATATCGTTTCTTGTGGGTGTATTAAAGGCTAGGTAGCATTTTTGGTGTAAAAATTGTGTCGTTTAAGACATTGGATTCTTTAGAAACGTACTAAATTGTTGGTGTATTATACGCCAAAATGTGCTCCGATTGCTATGCTAGGTAGCTAGATCGACGCAGAAAATTCCGCTGATTCTAATGGTATATTTAAGTCATATTGACCGAAAGTGGCGCTTAATACATTTCTCCTTTCAACCGTCGATATGTTTCTGACAAAAAAACAGTTATTTATGCAGTTTAGCAAACTCTTCTATATTGAAGATATTTCAATGCCCCTTCACTATAATATTCATCACACTGTTTCCGAAACTGTAAAAATATTTTCTTTTTGTCTACAAATAATCGTGGTATAGGGGTTTAAAGAAGCGCCAAACGTCTATATTTCTGTAGATTAGTTTTTTTAAACAATCTATAAACACCTATATGACATTAGGTTAAGTTAGTTTTTTAAGCCACCATAAACCCCTATTTGGCTGTAAGTACACTTAGTTTTAAAAAATGGCGGAGTTAGCTAAACTGCATAAATCCCAAAATATATTTTACTCTAAGTTTACCTCAGAAACATAACGAAAAGTTAAATATAAGAAATATAAAATAAAAACTGTATTTGGGTTTCTTAAAAAACATACATTTTAATTAAATTATACCTCAGAAAAAAACGAAAATGTGGAAAAGTATTTGATCAGTATTTCCGATCACAGTTCCTCCTCAGCGTCAACCGGAAGGTCATCGAGGTACCCCACCTCTGGACCTGACGGAAAAGAATGGGCAAGGTCCACAGACACCGCGTGGACCTTAAGCCCTCTTGTCCACACACGTTTTTTTCGCCATGAAAATCCACATTTAATTCACCGTGTCTATTAGTGTTGTATGAATCACTATAGAAGCTTGTCCACATACAGAGCGGTGCCGTCTGTTTTTCCACCGTGTCCGTGGACAAGCTTCCATAATGATCCTTACCCCACTGACGACACGGCGAATTAACCGGGTTTTTGAAAGCGAAAGAAACGTGTAGACAAGAGGGCTGATCATTCTTTCTCGTCACACGTTTTCTTCTCCCTACATTTAAGGGCAGACTATGATCTTTCTTTCGGAAATTGATTCATGCTTCGATTCGTTTGGGATCAAGTCACAAGATGGCATTAGTATCTAATTTTTGCAAAGAAATGGCATTGATTGTTTTTCCCCGTAATCGTTTTTTTTTGCGAAATCGAGTTAAACGTCATTATCGGTCTATTAAATTATATTCTACAACTGGAAGGACTCATCAAGCGTAAAATGTCTTTAATTGTTTTATTATTATTTTTGGTTAACAAACAGCGTTTAAACATAACAATTCCAAAATATAACAATAAAACTACGACTAATTATATGTTAACACTATTTATCTATAATGTGTACAGTAAATATCTCCGTTATTATACCTTATTTATATATATACATTTTTTAGCAGTGATTTCATATTATAGAAAAAGAGAAAGAAGGAAAAACAAATGATATTGAAATTTTACATTGAGATTATAAATAATATTAATTATTTTGTACCAACGATATTTTAAAAAATTACAAAAAAGCTTTTCATGTAAACTGCTCAAGCGATTACTAGTCATTATATGAAATACGGGGGAAAAAGGACTGATAAGATTAATTAATGGTTTCCTTAGGTGTGACTTTTAACTGATAAAAAAATATCAATATACCAGAACCTATCGTTATACCTTGTCATAGCTCTGTTTATTAGGGAATGCTTCGTATAAATAGAATTATATCTCTTTAAATAAAACAGATTCGGGTTCCGAATAATGCGAAGAGTTTTTTAGGCGAGTTCTTAGTAATTATCATTATCTATATCTATACAATTAATTATATACAAGTAATTATCATATATACAAGAGTTATATCTTTGTAAGAGGATTATAATACCAAGCAAGCCAGTTATCACAATAGTAGTAAATTATGGCATGTGAATAAATTATGATAACACAATAATCCTTTAGAAGAGCCCCCCTCCCCCTCTTATTAGCTTTTTTTCCATACAAATCAAAGAATCGAAATATGTCCAGGATGAAATAGATGACATCGAACGAAACATCAAGACGTTAAAAGTTACCTAATGTCTATATATAAAGATCACATTGATCGCGTGTCTGAGTATAGAAGCAAACTTCATCGGTTTCGAATCGTGCACGTAGAAACCTGCATATTCTTTCCCTTCTTTATAACATCCTCAACAATCCCACTGCTCCCTCCTACCTACCGACCACTCCGTTACAGCCAAGATAGCAAAAATGCGATTCCTACTTATATATATATATATACATTTTACATAATTATTCACCGTTCATGCAGTTAGACTATGGAACCCGCTCCCGTTCAATATCATAAACACACCAACGTTTCTTATTTTCAATCGGCTCTGAAAAAGCATATCATGTCCCTAAATTCCTAGTTATACTACGTATTATGCCATCCTATCCTGTCGTCCGCGC
Source organism: Micropterix aruncella (assembly GCA_944548615.1). Taxonomy (NCBI): domain Eukaryota; kingdom Metazoa; phylum Arthropoda; class Insecta; order Lepidoptera; family Micropterigidae; genus Micropterix; species Micropterix aruncella. The sequence continues at coordinate 21,483,731 of OX155970.1, read as the reverse complement.
CTTGAGAATATTCTCTAAACCCTAATTATTAAAAAAATGCCTTTTGTAATTAATTTTTGATTAATTTTGGTAATTATTGACTTTAATGTATATTTTAGTCTACTAGCACCTAAATTCTTTCCACTTCCACGTAGGTTGGATGTAAGTGAGTGTAATTTAGGCGATAGGTCGGCCTGTTGTGTATAATTTATTCTAAAATGTGCAATAAAAAAATTCTATGTATATGTTTATTTAGTTTATTTATTCGTTTATTTTATATTTAATATCTTATAATTCAACTATGGTTACACTGGGAGAAATATCGTCATTTACAATAAAAGATACCATGGAGAAGATTTTGTGAATATTGAAGTGATTGGGCGCTTATTAGCGTCTAATTTTATTACAAAATATACTTCTATTTCATTGAAATTTTATGGAAAACTGCTATACGCGTTTTACCAATACTGCTATACTGCTATACGCGTTTTACCAATGGATATTTTTTCAAATGTTATCGTTAAATCCAGTCAAAATTTTCAATGCAGTCTATCAATTGTATTTTTTTGTGAATGTTATTGATGGCAGACATTCAAGTACAGTACATTTCCATATTACTAGGCCGTCAGTGTATTTCATTACCTACAGTTTACACTTTTCAATATTCTTGAACTGTGTAATAACTTTGAACTGTGCTTACTTTCAGGTGCTAACGTTATTGATTTTAAGAAATGTGTCTAAAAATATATTTTTCACTAAGTTAACATGCTATATAGAATTAGCAGGGCTGCTGTTAATTTTCTATTAATGTTTATGTGAAAAAGAATTTTTTGAAATTTAGTATGTTAAAGGAAATTTTTCAACATCGTGACAGGGAATTTTATGAGAAGACTCGAAATCAAAGAAGAGAGGTGAGAATTATATATGTACGTAAAACAAGCCTAATTAAAAAAAAACAGTAATATCTGCTTAATATTTTCGTATATAATAATGGATTTATTACATTAAAAAAACACAAAAATATTATGAACTACAAATCATTGTGGTTTGAGATTATAATAGGATTGGGATCGTTCTCCCCGTATAGAATAGCAAATAAAATTCTGTCGAAAAATTGAGGATTTATAAATTCATGCCGTAAGATCCGTTTAATATAAACACAGTGACATAAATGTATAAATTATTTCCATACGTAATAACATAATCCAAGTAACCATAAAAACTAGAAAAAATATAAGGTTCCGAATTCAAAGACTATATATAGTATAAATCAATTTATAGAATTTAATAGAATGCAATTTAAAAGACTTTAAAAGAAATTTACAATATTTAATTAGAAATTTAAAAGAAACACAATTTAAAATAAACTTAATAGAATACAATTCAAAAGACTATATATAGTATAAAAGAATAGTATAAATCAGCATTCAAATAAACAGTGGGCCTGTTAATCGCCACTTACTGTATAGATTCAGAATAAAGCGATATATTATAATTAACAGAATAAAGATATAATTGTTGTGGCACACAACGTTTTACTAATAGTTTATTTTTACTTATTAAAGTTACGACCTCTTCGCAACTCTCCCATCCCCATTCGGCGCTGTATTTCATTCCATAAACGTTTTAATTCGCCTGAACGACGAAATTCGTTGTTTTCCCGCTTCGTAAAGAGCGCCAAATAATGGCGGGAAATATTAATTCATCTCCCTTCCACGAGTTACACTGTATTCCGCTAGGTCGACAAGTGCTGCCGCCGGTGTCAAACGACGGACGTTCGAACCTTTCCGCGCTGCTCCGATTACGCGGCAGCCAATCAGCGGGCGGCGAACGTCGCCATCTCCGTCTCTCGGTACGGCGAGTGAGCGAGAGAGCGATGCGTGCCAACATGGCGCGACGCCGGCCATGATGATTTGGCGGGAGCGCGCGCGCAACTAACATTCCACGCGCGTAACTTTCCGCGTCGCATTTTTCCTATTATTTTTGGCGGTCTTTTACACGAAGATCTGAAACAGACGGGATTCATTCGAGTAAGGTCAAATTCTGGAGGTTTTTACGGTAGAAAAAGGATATTTGAATGATTTTCCAAAAATAATTTATGAAGTTACGAGACATGACATTTGGCTGATGGTGGCAGAAATTGTGTTTTAGATACAATGTCTGTGACGCCAACCTTATTTTATATGTATTTAATAAGTAGTTATACCCCCCCCCCCCCCCCCCTCCCTGAAACAGTTGACATAGTGATTTCTAGATTTCCGATAGTTCTGTTTTTTAGAAAAGTACTGACCTAAGGACGATTTTCAGGTTAAAACTGCATTTAAAAATATTACTTTTCTTGCACATAGATCCATTGTGAGAGCGGATTTTAGGCAATGACAAACATAAAAAATCGTTTGTGTCACCCCAAGCAATGATTTCAACTGAATATTAATTTCGTAAATAAAATCGATAAGTGCCCTCTCTCGGCCGGCGGACATTTCCTAAACATCGGGGTTGGTTGTTGACCTGATGACAGCTACTCTTGAAACGACCCGTTAGCTACCCGATCCTGGGTGAAAGACAAGCAAAGGGCTCCACTTTGCGCGATCAAATCGAATTGAACTACTTCTAACAAAAAGTAGAGGCCGCGCAAACGATCTAGATCCTGCGACCAGACGGGAAAGCGGAGAAATCCGGCCAAATCTGGTAGTGAGGGCATGAGATTTGCCCGCTGGTTTTATATCGCAGTGCCTCGCGGTAAGGCGGTGGACTCTAACGAGCACGTTAGAACAGTTACACAGTAGACTCTGGTCTCGAAGTCTCTGTGTTCACCCGATGGTTGAAAGACTGCTCTAATATTGTTATACTTTCCTGGGGTGCCGGGTTCGCCCGTAGTAGATGACAACTCCAAAGTGTGTATATCAATATTCAATGGATTTCTAGTTTTGAGTTTTATTTACTTTATAAATAAGATAGAAACGAATTTAATGCGTGAAATTTGTATCACCCGACGTTTCGGTGACCTTGCAGCCGCCGTTGTCAAGGGTAGACTGAACGAGCTGTCAATCCGTTGTTTTGCGGGTAGGCCGCATACCGCTGCCGCCACTGCGTAGGTTATAACAGTGGTGGGGAGCCGGGCTCGGAGCGCGCGAATTTCGAAAATCCGTCTTGCACACAACACTCACTGTATCCTGTCTTACGTCCTTGCGTTCGGCGGTGGGAAGATTTTAAGAAGACAGTTTGTAACCGTCGTCTCTATTGAAGTTCGTGGTTCGTCTTATTTCAATGGCTTCCCGGATCATGCGAGGAAAGTAGAATTGTTCCTTGGATAGCACAATGGGATTTTGAAACTGCACCCAGTGGTTACTTCCGCTATCCAATATATGTTCGCAGATCGCCGATTTTTCTCGCTGAACGTTTTTAACAGCTTTGATATGTTCTGTCAGTCGCTATGGGCCGTTTCGTTTGTCCAACGTAGGCTAAACCGCAGCTGCATTCGACTTTATACCGGGTTTGCAGTGGTATTACATCATTTACAGGCCTCAAAATATTTTGGGTCGGCTTGAAGATCGTATTTATATAGAATTTGTTTAGCATTTTACTTATTCGATCTGTCACTCCCTTGACGTACCTATGGTAAGAATGCTCTTGATCTGCTCGGTTTCTGAGTTTCGTCTATATTAGATCGTAGGCGTGTCTCGTTATATTTTCCGTATCCATTTCTCCTAAGGACATCATTGACAAGTTCCATCTCCTGCGAAAAATGCTCAGCGCCACATAGATCGCGTGCTTGATTCACCGCGTTGCTGCAACGTCACCGAAACGTCAGGTGCTACAAATTTCAAGCGGTAAGTTCGTTTCTATTCTTACGATAAGATTTATTTTGTTTGGCCACGAAAACCCAACGTAGTGCAGTTTTAATAAATAATAACCTAGCATCCAAAACTTGAGCCTCTTTAAAGAGTTCATTAGAAGAATAGTTAATATAATAAAAATAATAAAAAAATTAGATATTTAGGCATAGAAATAGATTCCAAACTAAATTGGGAATTCCAAATAAAATCGCTTACGGCGCGAACAAGGAAATTACTGTACGTGTTCCGCGAACTTAGGAATGTACCTACTGAGTAAAGAAACACTGCGAATGGTGTATATGGCTCTTGGTCAAAGTATATGGGTGCATGGAATTATAGCGTGGGGCTCATGTACAAAAACAACAATGGACCGACTATTAAAAGCACAAAAGTTACTAATAAGAGTCATAAACAAAAAGCCTCCTCGGTACAGTTCAAACCAGCTCTTTGCGGAGTTTAAGGTTTTGGATATCTGCCAGCTATTTATTAAGCAGTGCCTTGTAAGCTTTCACAAAACTAAAGAGTACAGAGCAAGAAGTCAACAATTGTACTTAACGAGAAATGCTGGTAAGGAATTTTTCACAATTCCAAAGGTTAAAAGCACATTTGCCCGAAGACAATGTTTTTTTATCGCCCCGAAAGTTTATAACTCACTATGTGAAACCACGAAAAACGTGAAAAATTATGTAACTTTTAAAGGTAAAGTAAAAAACTGGCTTCTAGATATTGGGCGTTCAAAAACTAAAGACCTTATTAATACTGTAGGGTGAATATTAAAAAAAATATGTATTTGTAAAATTGTGCAATATTACATATCATTTTCTTAAACATATATACTAGAATGTAGTGTTTATTCATATATTTGTATATATTATTACTTATTTTCCACTTAAATTTATTGTATATAATGTAAAGTTTACTTTATTTTTAGCCCTTAATTGCATACATATATATTTAATTTTTTTCTACTTTAAATTTTACTTTAATTTGTGTAAACAACACATTTGTTAGATTTAGAAATATTTAAAATTGATCACCTTCGTCAGTTCGCGAGTTACAAAAATACAGTTGGTATAACACAGCACAGCCAGAGACAGACCTTCTAGGTCTAGTTGGTTGTGCGATTTCGCCTCATTCGGATATGCTAGCATATTTATATCCATAGAGCTATGTTTTTCGCTATTATAATGTTTGTTCTTAATTATTCCTCATGTACAACAGTATGCATGTCCTTGTATTTTTTTGTTCTTGTACGTTATAAATAAATAAATAAATATAAATAGTGATATGGTTTGCGATGCATGATTTTTAAAATATTCATTAAGTTATGTTTTATAGCACAATAAAGTTATTCTATTCTATTCTATTCTATTCTATTCTATTTGTATAATAGTTTTTCTCTTGATTTGCACTCTGTAAAATCGACGATCAGTTTGAGACATCCATTTTTTCGACTCCTTAGCTTACTGGCAGAGTATATTTTATATATCGTAGTCAATCGTAGACAGAAGTGCCATTCTGGGCCCCCGATCTGCGATGAGCCCCGGTTCGCTGCACCGGCTGCACCTGCTTAGTTACGCCACTGGACATAAGGACAGCAACTAGAATTGTCAACTACAACGGGCGAACCCGTCACCTCAGGAAGTTTTAACGAATAGTCGTTCTATCTCCCTGGAGTGAGCGCAGCAGACTTGGATAAAACAGTCCACCGTCAAGCTCCGCCACATACCCGTAAGAGGCCAACGCCTTAACCGCGAGATAGCCAGGAGTGTTACACAGCGGGCTTACACTCACGCCCTTACTTCCAATTGCGACCAGATTACTCCAGTCTCTCGATTGGTTACGAGTTCGTACGAGTACGAGTTCGAGGTCGCTTGCGCGGTTCTCTCCCTAGGAAGCGGTGAAACGGTGTATACCGAATCTATTGTGGACCACGGCATCCTTTGCCCGGCTGTTCACCCAGGATCGGGTAGCCGATGGTCGTTTCAAGAGCAGTCGCCGTAAAGTCCGCAACCACCCCCGCTCTATAGGAAACAGTACTGCTTCCAGACTCCCCCGACTGTTAGTCAGAGTGCGCAATCGATTGGCTTATGCCGCACGGTGCGCAGACCGTCCAGGAGCGCCAGAAGGTTGATTCCTAGGGAAACTAACCCTAAGGCCAGAGTCCTACCCAGGCTCGCACTTCATGTATGGAGGCCGTCGGATGGGTGTTGACGCGTGAGTGTGACCAACCCTGAACAGAATGGGTCTTCGTGGCCAACTCAACAAGGGCCCCTTAGCTCCCACATAAGGACAACACAGTTCACTATCTAGCTACACCAATTCGCTCGTCTAACACGAGGCTAACGAGCATGTTGTCATGCCACTCTTGAAATGACCTTGGGCCACTCGATCCCGCGTGGCACTACGGGCAAGGAACGCCCAGGTCCGCTATAAATTTAAGCTGAATTACCGCTGTAATACAACAGCTAGAGGTCGCGTAAGTGACTTCGGACCCGTATAAACCAGTCGGCAGGATGGAGGTATCCTGAAGGTTAATTCCAGACAGAGATATCCTTCCAAACTGGTGGTCAGGGGGCGAGGCTGCCCGCTGGGTACCTTTCCCGGTGCCTCGCCGTAAGGCGTTGGACTCTGACGGGCAGGTGGCGGAGCTTGGCGGTGGACTGTTTTGTCCTAGGTCTTCTGCGCTCACCTCACGGGTGACAGAACGATAAATTTCGTTAAAACTTCCTGAGGTGACTGGTTCGCCCGTTGTAGTTGACAGCTCTAGTTGACGTTATAAATCCCTATACGAGGAGGCTACCAGATAAGAGTTGAACTGTGAGTTGGGCAGGCCAAATGAAAAAGAGTTTTGCCAACATCTCCCGAGCTGTACGGTACCATTAGAAGACGAACAGCTTGGGTGGTGATAGGACATAGACATAAACGTTAAACATAGACCGTACTAACGGCTGGTCACGGCCCGTTGGCATAGTGGTTACATTGCCTGATCTTACTTCGTAAGTCCCGGGTTCGATTTCCGGCTGGGTTGCCATTTTCCAATGGAAAAATTAACGTAATTGCATATCAATTCTGTCGATCGAATGCAATAACAAGACACACACACACACACACACACACATATTACACGACCACATATAAATAAACACTTCATAGTAGGGTTTGTTGGGTTTGTCAAGAGATTGTCGGATGACAGTAAACCCGCCGTACTAACGGCTGACTAACGTGAAATTTCACAATAAAGTGTATAAACAAACAGAACGTTTAAAAAAAACATACTAGAATTATCTTACATCTGCATAAGCTAATTAACAATCGTGTTGATGCTAGTCAAATCTTGGAGCAGATATTTTTTTTCGTGCCCCCTCGACCAGCTCGCTCTCAGCGTTCCTTTCAACTGCCAATTGTCAATTCTAACTATGCAGAAAATGCTTTTCTTTATAGAGCTTGTCATCATTACAACTCGGTGTTTATGGATGTTGATATATTTGCCACAACCCCAGATACATTTAAAAATCTAATTATGAATATATTATAATGGTAACCTGTTTATTATGAGTAACCTGTTTATAATGAAAATAGCTATTCTCCTCTTATCTTTGTATTTACATAACTTATTCCTTTTTTCTATTTTTCGTTCTCATAAAATGTGTCATTACATAATTACATATTTTATTTTCTTTTTACTATCTATTTAATATTAAATTAATTTACTACCATATTAATATACATGTTAATGAATCTATTTACTGTTTTTTCTGCTCTATTTACTTTATATTTACTCTTTTAATATTTTGGACTGTTTAGTAACTTAGCCATTACTTTTCAGAATATTTTCTGTTTATTTAAAAAACCCTAATAATTTCACTTTTCACTTTAAAAAATGCTCGTATATTTTTAACTTTTTTAAAAAATATAGAATAACGCACTATATGTCCGTTGGTGGAAACATATAAATGGTTAAGGTTTGTTATATTTTGATTAAGTAAATATGTTTTTTGTACTGTCTGTTTCCTGAATATAATAAAAAATAAAATAAAATATACTGAGTTACTATTGGCTTACAAGGTCTTGCCCAGGGCCCCGTCCACTTGTTTAATTTATCTATCCTCTCTATGCTCTCTTTCTTAAACGGGCATATTATACATGTGAGTCAGGCGACAAAATCAGGACTGAGACATGTTTAAGACCGTCTCATCCACTCGACTAATTTTAACACTTTCATTCCTTAAATTACGCCTTATTTTAAAGCCAAACACTTCAAAAACATCGCCTTTTGTGTTTACGAACGTTCGTGAGAGAGTAACTAATTCAAAATTGGTCTGACAAACAGTCCGACAAATTCCGGCGTAGCGCGGTAGCCGAGAATGGATGGTTTTTTACCCGTTTTTTTTTTCGTTTCTTTGTGGTCAGCCGCGTTGAACTCTCTTCTTTGCTACCTGTGTTGCGCGCGGAGAACCGGTCGAAGGTGTTGGATGTGATTTTATATTGCGTGGGTTGCGTGCGTTAAGTCCAAATTTGTCGTTTTGAGTTATCTGCGGCGTGTTATAGAATATAATAACTTTATTGTGTTAAAAAATACAACATTACATAGTGACGGTTACACTGGTCTTAAAAACTTCTCCTTCTTAAAGTGCCATCTCCTATCGGAGGTCGGCGGTCATTATGGCTATTTGAGCCCGTGAGTTGCGGCGCGGAGCAACACAGTGGGTTCTTCTTCGGTTAGGTCTTCGGCGGCCTTTTATCTTTTCTTGCCAGATTAATTGGAGTAGGTGGTACTTGCTACCACGCATTATGTGGCCCATGTATTGTAATTTCCCTCTCTTTATGGTCTTCAGTAATACCAATCCTTTGTGCATTATTTGCAGTACCGTCTCATTTCTGAATATCCGTCTAAGATATTTTCAGTATTCTACTGAAAATCCACATATCGAAAGCTTCTTAGCTTTTACACAAAGTCTGGGTTAGTGTCGTCCACGTTTCTACTTCGTACAGGAGGACTAAAAATATCTAGGTAACATCACTTTGTTTTATACTATGGCTACAGTAACTTGGGTTGTCGACTACAGCGGGCGAGCCCGTCACCTCAGGAAGTTTTAACGATTAGTCGTTCTATCTCCCTGGAGTAAGCGTAGAAGACTTGAGGACAAAACAGTCCACCATCTAGCTACGTCACAAGCCCGTAAGAGGCCAACGCCTTAACCGCGAGATAGCCAGGAATGTTACCCGGCGGGTCGACACTCACGCCCTTACTTCCAATTGTGACCAGATTACTCCGGTCTCTCGATTGGGTACGAGTTCGAGGTCGCTTGCGCGGTCCTCTCCCTTACGAAGCGGTGAAACGGTGTTTACCGAATCTATCGCGGACCACAGCGTCCTTTGCCTGGCTGTTCACCCGGGATCGGATGGCCGACTTTCGTTTCAAGAGCAGTCGCCGTAAGGTCCGCAACCACCCCCGCTCTACAGGAAACAGTACTGCTTCCAGACTCTCCCGACTGTTAGTCAGAGTGGGAGCTAATGGGCCCATGATGAGGTGGCCACGATGACCCATGTGTTCAGGGTCGGTCACACGCATGGGGTGCGAACCTGGGTAGGACACTGGGTCAACCAGTCTCCCCTGGGAATCAAACCTCTGGCGCTCCTGGACGGTCTGCGCACCGTGCGGCGCAAGCCAATCGATTGTGCTCTCCGACTAACAGTCGGGGGAGTCTGGGAACGGTATTGTTTCCTATAGAGCGGGGGTGGTTGCGTACCTTACGGCGACTGCTCTTGAATTGACCATTGTCCATCCGATCCCGGTTCAGACCGGGCAAAGGACGCCTTGGTCCGCGATAGATTCGGTGCACACCGTTTCACCGCTTCGTAAGGGAGAGGACCGCGCAAGCGACCTCGAACTCGGAACCAATCGAGAGACCGGAGAAATCTGGTCACAATTGGAAGTGAGGGCGCGAGTATCTCGAGTCCGCCGGGTTTATTCCTGGTTAATTCGCGGTAAGGCGTTGGACTCTCACGGGTTGTGGCGTAGCTAGACGTTGGATTGTAATTGTCCAAAGTCTTCTACGCTCACTGCAGGTCGATAGAACGACTAATCGTTAAAACGTCCTCTGGTGACGGGCTCGCCCGTTGTAGTCGACACCTCAAGATGAAATAGAATACAGAAAATAAATATTCGTATTAGATGAATTAAATAAAATAAACGTCAAATAATATTGAACAATAGCAACTAAAAATAATGAATAAGTAGATAATAGTAATAAAAAAAATCAACGATAATAATTAAAAAAATAATAAGAAGAATTGTCAAGGATAAAATTTAATGATGGAAACGGTCTTGGTATAACAATTTATGGATATTTTGCCGGGCGTCATGTTTCATTCAGGAATTAATTTTGCCGTTAAAAGAAGACTTAGGCATATACATTTTTAAATCTTCATTTAACATATTAAATATCCTGGGGGCTATGTATACAAAATGCCTCTGCCTAAAAGTGGTCTGCATTCGAGGGACGTATAGCTCGAGATTGCCGCGTGCCGATTCTTTACTGAGTTCCCTTTACTGAGTTCTCTTATTATATGTTTATATTTATGCACAAACGGCGGACTATTGTCAACTATTTGATAAAATAATTTTTATTTGTCACCGTACAGTAGACATAGAAGTAATAAAGTTAAGTTTAAAATAAACTAATACAAATATATGTCTATAATGTATGATAATTATAGAGATGTCGCATTTCTCGACCTCACAGAGGAGTTATCCACCAAAGTTGAGCGTCTCCAAAATGTTTGCATTCGGTATATCCATGGCCTCAGAAAATTTGACCACATCACGGAGTACAGAGAGAAGCTTCACTGGCTGTCGACCCGGGGGAAAAGAGACATGCGAGTTCTCTGTATGCTTTTCAAGATCTTGGATGGCGTCGCTCCCAATTATCTTACCGGCAGATTTACTGCACTATCGGCTCATGAACGCCCTCTGAGATCAAAAAACAACCTGCTACTCTCTATCCCTAGTCACAGCAGTGACTTCTTCTCATTCTCTTTCACCGTGCATGGAGCCCGTCTTTGGAATGCTTTGCCGAAAAATGTGAGAACCGCGCCAAGCATAACAACTTTTAAAAACAGACTCAGAGAGCATTTGAAATCCTCCAGATAAATTCCCTCTCCCCTCCCATTCCCCTCCTTTTAAAACTTTAGCGTCCTTATAGGTGTTAGATTATTTTGATGTGGCAAATCTGTGCCCACAGAGAGTAAAGTATATACTTCTTTCTATCCTCCTCTATTTTATTTGTCATACTCTTTATAGTATAGGTTAAGTTATGTAGTCTACTCGTAAATAACGTTCTTACAATAGTATAGGTTAGCTCTAAAATATTGCCTGCAGGCAATAAGCTCGCCTTTTCTTAAGAATAAAGAGTTTTATTATTATTATTATTATTATTATTATTATTATAAGGTTGCAATACACCAATTTACTTTCCTGGTATAGGAGAGTGTTTTGAACGCACTTATGTGTGTCTGTGCCTGTGTGTATTCTTCGTCGAAAGCGCCCAAACGCTTCTATTGATTAAGCTGAAATGTTGCATGCAGACATCATTCGGTCATGGCAAGAGTTGGAAAGTAGGTTGTAGTTAAAATCGGTCCACCAGAGGGCGCGCCAGTCATACTTAAATCTCGAAATATTTCTTTTAGAGACTTGAATTTCGGTACAGTTGCCATGTTAGACCGAAAACACGTTTGGGTTGAAATATCCCGTATACAAAAGAAAATAAAATAAATGCAACCGTATTTACGAAAATACTACATAATTTTTGGAAAAATACCATTTCAATACAACGGACATACCACAAAATACAAAAAATACTACTTTTGTTATCGTAGGACTATCGGGTGAGGAGGGGGGGGGGGGGGGCAGGAGGGAAATTGGAGGAAGGAGGTGGGGATTAGTGAAAGGAGTTGTCTGCTTGCCGGGAAAGTCTTGGGTTGACACAACCGATTTTTTTACTATTCTTGTCCAGGGAAGGATAAAGGGGTGGATAAGATGAGGTGTTTGGTTAGTAACTGTGTGAACTACTTCAAAAACTTTTTGTAAGTGAGCAACGAAGGTGCATGCCTGACAGTATATGAGATGACTCCATAAACGAGCAGAATGGACGGTACAGAGAAGAATGATGCAACGAAATGGCAAGTGTGTTATCCCGGCTGTTATCCCTAAAGACCGTGGCTTCCCAAAGGGTGGAATTTCTCTTTGAGATAGTAGGGCGTAGTGGGGCTATTGGGGTTGTTGTAGAGTAACAAAAACGTATGCAAATTTATTCGATCACGAATAGGAAGCCACTACGGGCACATTAGTTCTCCACGATCATCTACAGTATTTATTTATTTATTTATTTAATTAATTTAACAATTCATTTACAAGTGCACAAGTATCACTAATAATCATATCAATAAAAAAAAAAATATAATTAAAATTAAAATTAAAATTAAACACGGCCGATATGAGCATTAGCATTTAAGTACTGCTGCTGCCCACTTAAGTGCCAGGACTTGTTCCAGGGCAGCTAGCTCTCTAGTTTTTATATCACATATATTCGGCAATGAATAAAAAAAAAAAAAAAGGAAAAGAAATATATATATTCCCGTCACCATTACAAATTATAACTAATAATCACTAACTAATGATCACAATAGGAAATAAACACAAAAATAAATAATCGTGTTAATAAAATAAAAATAAAATAAAATGTCAGATGATATCAAACAATAGTCACCAAAATTTATGAATAAGTAATAGTAATTAATAAAAATAAAAAAAGTCAAAGAAAATAATAATAATAATAAGAAATGTCAGGGATAATTGTCTCGGTATATTAATTTGTGGATATTTTGCCGGGCGTCATATTTTAGTATAATGGACATGTCATGATAAAAATGTCATAGACAAAAATCCTGTATCAAAAAAAACTGATAACTTAATAAACTAGGAAATGTTGCCAGTGATCCTATTTTAATGCCACTCAACTAAGCAATAGCCTGTTCTAAGGCGGACATTAAAATTGTTTTAAATATATGTATAAACCTATATAAAAATCTAAGTAATGAAAAGAACATAATGGAATTGAAAGAATTTTAATTCTTATAAACTGGACGATCAATGTAAAATTGAAAACATAAAATTGATAACCATAATCATAGTAAATAGAAATGATGTACAAATAGATAGTATTTAACCCCTTGAGTATGATACGACCAAATCTGGTTCTGAAACAATTATCCGTTGAGTATGATACGACCAGATCTGGTTCCGCGTTTTTTTCACTTCTTTGACGTTCTCATATTTATTCATAATTATCTAATTGTTTTACAAAATGATATTTCAATATTCTATATTCGAAATTTCAATGCAATCATTGTGCAGTTGTTCTTTTTATGATTGGTGTAGTAGTTTCGTAGTTATAGTACTTTAAGGTCTATGTCGCCGAAAATCCTGCAAAAGAGACAGATGCATCCATGAAAATACCCATTTACTCCAAGGGTTAAATAATCATAATTGCTAAAAAATACAGTGAGGTTATCATACCAAGTTAAAAAAATACAAAACTAGTAAAATACAAAAAGGAGTACGACATTGAGAAATCTAATACACTAATCAATGCTAATATTACGAAATATTCTAAAATATTAGAAAATTATAAATGGAAATGATAAAGATAATAAACTGTAAAAGAATTTATAAACATATAGAGAAATTATGGGAGAAGCTTTTGATTCTTCTTAATAAAATCCATCTCTGCTTTAATAGAATTTCCCATCACTGTAGCAGTTGATATCAAATGCTTTTCCAATTTTCTACAGGAGCAGTTTTTAGGAAATGCAATTAGCTCCATGAAGTTGACGACTTTGGCCTGAAAGAGAAAAATAATAATAGAGGTAGAATAATAGCTGAATTTGTGTCAGTGTATTTCACTGGAAATCAATGCATTTGTTGATTGCATGTGACGGTACTTAAGGGCCGTTACACTCCCACCGATTTGTTGATGTAGTTAGACGGTGGACTGTCTTGTCCCAAGTCTGTACGTTCACCCGTTCACCCCTGGGTCCAAAGAATGATTATATATTGTTATACCGTCGAGGGGTGACTGTTTCACCCGTACTACCTGAAAATTCTAAACTGTGCCGTTCCTGGTCCAGTCTAGAATCAACGATTCAGTTTTACAGGCGCTGGCTAGGAATCCGCTCTAGCCAGTGTTGCGAAGCTAGGTGCCCTTTCCAGGTTGGATTACTTCTTATTCTTCTTTCGGTTCCTCTCAACTATTGGAGGTTGGCCGTTAGCTCTCCGTATGAGTTTCGATTCTGTGCCAAAGGAAATAGTTCTTATACGCTGGCTATTCCAGTCCATTACCTGATGTTCCTCAGCCACGACTTTCTTATTTTTCCAGCTTGTCTCTTCCCTTCAATCTTGTTCATCATAATTACCTGAAGAAATTGGTACCGAACGTGTCGCAGCACATTTCCTAAGTAACTGGTTTTTTTCATTTTCATGGCCAATAAGAGTCCTCGGGATCGTTTGACGCGCCGTAGAGCTTCCGCATTTGTGACTCAATATACCCAGCTAAACCTCAACATTCTTCGGTAATACCACATCTCAAAGGCTTTTGGTAAGTTTTTCTTAATTTACTTTCTTTAAATTTTCTATTAAAGTGGAATTTTAATCAACCGACGACCCATTAATTTACCGCGGGAAGCACATTATACACTAGCATAGTTAATAATAAATTAACTCACAACTGTCTGGTAGAGTATAGGCTCGGACGCTATCCCGAAAGCCATCGACCATGCAGCATGGATGTTGACTACCAACCAATAGTGGGCGAGACCCTGTAAGTTCTTGTCGTCTGAGCTCATCATGGTTTCCAGTACTCCGTAAGTACCCTCTACGATTGGTATGTCGAACTTCTTATGATATTCTGCGATTATTTCATATAATGTCTTCCACTCTTCGGTCTTCCTGCAGTTCTTGTTAGCACAGCTGGGTATTGGAGCTTCCTAGAATTAAGCACTAAAATTGAATCGGTTATTTGAAATAAAGCATCTGAGGTAAAAATTAAACTTTTCAGGAGACACTAAAAACCGTTTCTAGCCTTAAGACTGCACCGAGCAAAATAAGCGAAAACGTCAGTCACGGTTTTGTCGCTGCAATCCATAATTTTTCGGTAATAAATATTTTAAAAATATATTTAAGATCTCAACGAATGTGTTTACAATAATACAGCTTCTATAATCAAAAACCATTTGCTGGTTAATATTTCTTTCAACATAAAGTTGGGGAAAAACTTAAGAAAAGCACTCCGGTGTTTTGCTCACAATGAATAAAGAAATTAGATTTTATTTCAAATTTCAAATCGTAATAAATCACAAACGTTCAAGCTACAAGAAAGCATCACCGATATTTAAAAATGTTCCCTGCTTATTTAAATATGATTTTTTTAGAAGATACCTCGAATCTGCCATACAAATTTACTATGGCCAAATAACGTTCGATATATATACGCGAGCGCAAGGGTGAATTATTCAGTCGTCCACTAGAGCTGAGGAGGGGGTGACGTTTCTTTGCGTAGCGATCTGACCTCGAAAACCGGCCGCGATCTATTTCGTGCGCGTATAATCTCACTCACGCGGTAAAACGATGTAAGCATTTATTGAAAGTATTTTTTATTTAGATTTTATCTGGTATTAGTGTTCCTTTTTTCTATTGTCGAAAGTTGTAATTAGGTCAGCTCGTGTAAGAACCTGACCTAATTATAACTTGTTTTTATCTAAATGAGCATTATATAGCATTATATATATACAAGTTTTTATCTAAATGAGCATATTATTATGTTTTAGTAAAAATGGGAAAGCGTAAGATTAAATATCATAAATTGAAATGTGGCTCAAAGTTTCAAAACAAACGACTTCTCGCTTCTATTGTACGTGCAAGTGCCATCGCTGAGCAAGACTCGCTCGCCCAGGTATAAAAATCTTAGGATCTAAGTGATAATACGTTACAAAGCAATAATTACTTTTATCACTGTACATTTCGTTCCTAGGAATCTTCGAACAATGTGATAATAGGCTCGAGTATAAGAAAACTTGATGAACACTCGACGACAAAATATACGCCGTGCAATGATTTTGCGGTAAGTTAGTTGTATATATTTTTTTTAAGTGTTCCAGTATAAACTTTACCTGTATATTTGTAACAAAGATTTTCGGTACTTAATTCAGTTACTTTTATTAACTATCTAATTTTACCAATACAAATCGTGTTTTCGATTGAGATATATACCTATATATTAAAAAAAAATACTCTGATATTGGGCTTGATTGCGTTTCTTCGTGAACTAAAATTGGAAATTAGTCCGTGTGAACGAGACAGGGTAATACGCTAGAGCGGAATGTGAAATGAACGGTTTTCACTTTTCACTTTTTCGCATTAAAACTACCCACCAAAGATAAAGCATCTGAATGTAACACAGCACAAAATGTATTCAAATTTATTCGGACGAGTATTAGTCCGACAGGTAGTTTTTATCGACGATCGTTCGTTTTATATTCCGTTCTACCTCGTTCGTATTGCTTCGTATCTCGTTCGATTGAACTAATTCCAGTTTCAGTTCACAAAGAAACGCAATCGGCCCATTGCCTACGTAATTTAAATTTGATAAAGTTTTATTATCAGTGTAAATTTGACTTGCAGTGCAACTTTTCTATACATACCTTCTTCAATATTTCCGGTCACTTCTATTTTCAGCAGCAATTCAGCAATAATTTATTAATTCAATTAATTTTATTTTAGAAATCATTTGAAACGGACTCGGATTCCGATTTCGAATTAATAACAGAAGAGGAAAATAATGATGATGTGGATTTTTTACCTGAAGGGAACAGAATAGTAGATTTTAATTACATATTCAAACAACTCCAAGAAATGGCCCATCACAACTCTGCATTTCAATGTAACTTAAATTTTTTAAAACTTACCAAGGAGATTAAGAAAGGGTTTCTATCGAAATTCTTTTTTACGTGTCGATTATGCAATGCAAAATTAGAACTTTTAAATTGTAAAAAACCAGATAGCCCAGTTGAACTTAACCTCAACCATAACGCTGTTAGTAGTTTCATGTCTATTGGCGCTGGATTTTCAGGATTGGAACAAGTTTCAGCCTCCCTGAACATACCCTGTATGTCTGATAAATTATACTCAAAGTACCATACCAAGATCTGTGAACTATGGGAACTAGCCAAAGAGAAATGCATGGAGGAAGCAGCCAAAGACGAATATAATTTAGCTGTACTCAACGGCGAAGTGGATGCGAATGGAGTACCAATGATTACTATGGTGGCTGATGGCTGCTGGTCGAAAAGATCGTATAAAAAGAACTACAACGCATTATCGGGTGCTGCAGTAATAATAGGATACAGGACAAAGAAAGTACTATATATGGCAGTAAAGAATAAATATTGATGGTTTGTGCTCGAGCTGAAAACAGAAAACACACAGTTCCAGATCACATATGTTTCAAAAACTATACAGGTTCATCTAGCGCAATGGAATCGACAGCTTTGGTTGAAGGTTTCAAAACATCATTGTAGCACCCGGGTGCTACGAATTGAAATTTGTAGCACCCGGGTGCTACAAATTTCACGCGGTAAATTCGTTTTCTATCCTATTTATAATGTCAAACAACCGCGATAGTCTTCGATTTTATATTATCTTCATCGTCTACTACGGGCCAAGAAAGCATATTAGATTTATCCCAACATTTAAAAAAAAGTACGGTGTATGTGCCATTTGAGTATTCTCAATTTTTTCCTATGTACTAATACAGCTTATTTTAATAGATATTGGATTATTACCCAAATCATCAATATTGTCGGAATGTACACCATGACAAGCTACATTCTTAACATTTTCTTTTTATGCGTTGCAATTTTTTGTATTGTCATTATCCATGTCATCAGTGTGCTTATCAACATTGTGCCGTCAGTATTCATATAAAACGGCATGACTTTTATATGTCGTTGTGTCTCAAAAACGGTAGTAGGTACACTTCCACGTACCTACTACCACGTACTACTACCTACTACCTACTACTACTACTACCTACCTACTACTACTACCTACCTACTACTACTACCTACGTACTACTACCTACACGTACTACTACCTACTACCTACTACCACGTACATGCTACATGAACATTCGGTGTATCGTCTTTCATCTCATTGCTAGTAAGGTGGTTTACATTAAACACATGGTTAACTATAATTTCACCGTATTGAGTGAAGCTTTCTACAAATTCGCGATTGATTAATTCAGGTTATGTGATGTCAATCCCAACGCTCAATCTCCCCAAATGCTTGGTATGGTTGCACGGAACGTAGATGAAACTGGAGATAAAAGAGCTTAGCTCTCTTTCTTCTATAATTCTTCTCTTTCTTCTAGAATTCTTTCATAATTTACCCAAAATACACTTAAACAGGCCAAAATTGACATATAGATAATTGACATTTATCTACTTAGCTCGTTTCCTATAAAAACCTTCAAAACCATTCGAAATTGTCAATAACTCATTGCCTTCCAAAAGTTTTCATTACCATCTGACACGTTTTCATTACCTTCCAATACGTTTCATTACCATCCTACATAAATTTGGAAGGAAAGGAAGGTAATGACAAGGAGTGGAATGAAATAATGGAAGTTTATTCTGCATATTTCCCATGATTGATGACCTTGAAGTTTCAATAACAGTGGACGAAAGACCCTACCTAAACACACCAAAGTGGATATAAACTTAGCTTTATTGTTTTGTACTTACTGTTTGACTTGGATGGATGGTAATGACTGCTGAACGGTGACAAACTCGAAATGAAGAGAAGGAACTTAAATATCTTTTTACACGGCGACTATTCACACAGCCTTCAGAGCTTACGCGACAGACTGACCAATGAGGAGCATAATGATCTACGGTAGAAGCTTGGGCTCCTGTTGCGGAGCAAGATATACTTATTTTTTTTTTGCGCGGGAAATGATAGAATCTCTGTTGCCAAAGACAAAAGTAGAAATATTTTGTTTATATGTAATTGTAGATGTCTTATATTTTAATACCTATAGTGTGTTTACCTTATCTTTCATGTATGCTAAGACAACTAAGTATGTGTTGGCAAGTTTAGGTACAACACATCGACGAATTTGAAGTTTGTGGTTTGGAGGCGGAGAGGAATGAAATTTTTCCATGTATTTTTAAGATTAAAAAAAACTATGTACTTTAGAATTAGATTTCCTAAAGAGCCTTCTCCCTCACACTTAGAGTAAATATATTTCAACAAAACTTTTTTTCTAAATGCGGTATGCAGTCTGATATTACAGGCGATTTGCACGAAATGGCGGAATGACCCATAAACACTTCATATTAGGGTTGGTTGTAAGAGATTGTCGTATGATAATAAACCCGCCCATTGTGAAATTTCACAATAAAGAGTAGAAACAAACAAACAAACAAAACAAATTACTTTCTTGTATGTATTTATAATATATTACGATGTTCGGGGTAGTCCAAAATAACTAAATGAACTTAGCACGTAAACCATAAGAGATTCATTGCCAGTCCTGTAAATGCACCCTCAATAAAGGGAGTTACTCTCTGGAAGGGTTTCAAATGTTACGTATCTCCTGTCCAAATAATCTAATAATCTCCTGTCCAAAAAGTCTTCTAATATCCAAAGCGTGAAACGATGGTTGGTGTGAAATATCGTATCTACTTTTTAAAAATTAAACAGTTTTTTTTTATTTTGGAATATTGTTCAATATGAGAAATTGAGTTTAAAGTTATACATGACTTTTTTTGTTGAGGTCAAGGTTACCGACAAAAAGCGGGTTTTATTTTTAAAATTCAGGTCTTCAAGTTTTTTTTTCTTAGTAACAAAGGCCTATATGAAAAAAAGTTTCAGATAAGTTTTAACTTGGTTTCCATGTTGAATAATCTCCTGTACAAAAAGTCTTCCAATATCCAAAGCTTGAAACGATGGTTGGAGTGAAATATCTTATCTACGAATTTTCACATTTTACACAAATTCGGTTGATTACGTAATCTTGGGGGGGGGGGGGTAAGGCCGCAGATTACGTCTGTAAACATGTGGGAGGGAGGGGGGGGTAGAAAATCCCAAAAACGTGATTACGTAATATGTGGACGGCCCCGCCTCATAACCGCACAATCAGAGACCTGTATTCAAATTATTATGATATCGTTTATATAAATTACTGTGATATAGTTAAATATAAATATAATATAAGACGAAATAGTTAACAATGACTCAGTTTTCTGCTTTTTCTGTAAAATATCTAATTTTGACTTACACTGTACTTTTGTTTAGGCGACGATATTCGGCGCGCCATATCGTCGCGACGATTGGCGCCAACCGGTGTGCTGCGTTAAATACCTATTTAGGGCACGTGAATTATGGTCGGCGCAGTCTTAAGTAACTTGAAATTGTTTACTAAAAAATATTTAAAAAAATGTGATTTACTAACTTATTTTAATTTTATCGCGTATTAACAGCTGAACCGATTTGGCAATTTTGTTTTGAATGTTCGTAATAGTCCAAATAAGGTCCTAACGGAATGGTAAATTGGAAAAATTGCCTGGAACATTGGCAAATTCGGGAAAATCTGAAACTGTTTTTTTTCTACTAACGATTTGAACGATGGATATCCGTTATTTTTTTTAATAGGAACGACATATTAGGTTAATTATTTTTTTTGTTTTAATCGCTTTGCACTGGGAATGAAACTATTTTAATCAATTGAAAAGAAGACTGGAAGACCTTGAGAAAAATCCGGAAAAACGCAATTCAACCTGTATTAGGTCGTGTTATTTTCAGTCCATCCAAACAACCACGAGTGTTTCTATTTGCGTTTGCTATACGAAAAGTTCGTGGCCGAACATCGGTTTCTACATCTATGTACTGATAATGGGAAATTGTGTGGCACATATAGAGAAACCTGTCAACGTTTGCCATTGCTAGAGAAAGACACTCATCGGGAATACACCCTCCGAGATGCTGTAATTTTACTACAAATGCTTATTTGGTGGGGGATTGGATGGAGGTGGGGGGAAGTGGAGATGGGGGGGGGGGGGGGGGGGGGTAAAGTGGGTGGGGGTTGGGGGAATTTAAAGGGGGGTGAAGTTTGGAGGAGAGTGGGAGTTAGGGTGGTGAAGTTAGGGGGGGGGGGGGTTAAGGGGGCGGGTTGGGGGTTGAGTAGTTTTCCGTGGGGGGGAAGTGTTGTCTGATTGCCGGGTAAGTCTTGGGGTGACAACTGATTTTTTACTTTATTAATTTATTAACTACTAGCTGCGCCCCGCGGTTTCACCCGCGCATGGTGATGGAAAATTGTGATAATGATGATAGAAAACTATATATCTTTATAAATTATAGCCTATGTGTTATTCTGATGTGTAAGCTATATTATTATAAAGTTTATCAAAATCCATTCAGTAGTTTTTGCGTGAAAGAGTAACAAACATCCATACATACATTCTTACAAACTTTCGCGTTTATAATAGTAGTAGGATTCCAATAGCTTTTCACAAATTCACAAAACGACGACAAGCAAATTTATTGCAATTTGGACAGGACAACGTCTGTCGGGTTGCTAGTTACAAATAAAATGATAAATAAAAAATACACATAGGTAATGGTATCTAAGAATGTAATAAATAATAAATAAAAAAAAACAATATGTAGCTACATTTACGTATACTCGTACATGCAGTTTTTTTAAATTACTGTTACTTTACTTTAAGGGTTCGTTGATTTCGCTGCTTTCAAACCACTATTTTTCTTATTCCTTCAACACGTAAAACTCACAAAAAATGTGACTTTTATGTCGAAGTATGTGACTCGATGTATCACAACGAAGTATGCCACTATTATAGTTTTTGTGAGGATAGGGTATGAGTAACAAGATAGCGAGCGCTCGCCGCTCGAGTGAAACTAGCCATTAACCGGTTTTATTATTGCACAATACTTACAATTGGTCTCTTAAATCCGTTGCATCCGCGATTTTTTAAAAGGGCTTCAATAGTGCGATACGTTAGGCTATCAGCCATCCCTGGTATCAAATTTAATGCACATTTCAGCGAGTCCTTGTCGCCAGTAATTTCGTAATCAAGCGCCATTTTGGTAATCTGAAATATTGTAATTGCAGTAATAACTATGAAATATATATATAGATACCAAGCCTCTTCATTTCGCCCCAGGCCGAAAGAAAGATCGATATATTTATAGCTGTCAACTACAACGGGCGAACCCGCCCGTTGTATGTTGTATGTAGTTGGTAACACTCTCTTGTGTCAACAATCACCGTTGCTCAACGAGAGGAATCGTATACACCCTTTCGATTCCTCTTCATGCGCGATTCCATGGTAAAAACTTTGACGTGTGCTTCGCGGTGAAGGTGATTAGGGATTTTCCAGAAAATACGCCCCAAATACCTAAAGCTTCATACGTGGGGGGGGGGGGGGGGGGGAGGGGGAGATATCCAATATTAGGTGATTACTCGAAATCACCTAATGTTACCGCGATTTCTCAAAACATAAATAATTCTTCAACCATACCTTACGGTATAGAACACGTGGCCACGCCAATTCTCAAAATACAGTGCGAGAGCCGGCTGTCTGCCAATTTTCTCTTTATTTTTTGCGATAATTATAGAGACATTCGCTCTATATACTCATTTACCATATTATTACATAGATGAGTATTATCTGTGATGACAGAGCGACGGATGATGTTAAATTTAAATCCCAAATTGGGAGCAATGAATCCGAATCTCCGAGATAAACCTTTATATCTTAGAAACTAAGAAAGCTAGCTTATTTAATTAAAAAGTATTTTATTGAATATTAAATACTACCTATCTACCGCCGGAAAATTGTCCAAAAACAGACGGGGATTTGCCAAAAGGGAAACTATCACAATTTTGTATAATCTCGGAACAGGAGACTGTATGCTGTATTCAACACAGCCCCGTGAGGATAAATCCAATAATGCATCTTCTACATCACCGCCTACTACAACAACTACCAATAAGTCACCGGTCATCTCTACAATAGCTCCAGAAAAACCTCAAACATCACCACAAGCCATAACTACCAATTTCATAAATGACCAAACTTTTCTCTGGTCGTAACGGTCTCCGTTCCATCGGGTTCAGAAGAGGGAGGAAGAGAGAGTGCACCCGTGGTCGCGCGCCCACCTGTGCACTATAATATAGCCTGCGCACTTGACTCCTACCGAACAATGGACTCTGAGAAGACTAAAGAAGTCACTAGAATCTACAACGCAGTCGCTATGGCCGAACACGGCTAGAAGGATTTATTTTTATAAATACTACCTAATCAGACTTAGGAAACTTCTTAGTTAATAAATAATAACTTACTAAATATGCATAAATTAAAAATGGGTCAGTTCTATCGCAAAAGATTTTTTTAAAATAACAATATTTTGTTAGCGATATCTGATTTTATAATTTTAGCCTCCGCGTGCTGTCAATATAGATGTAATGCGATTCGGCATGTTGAATACCAATGTTCTGAGGTGATGTTTTGGAATATTTTCCCATTTCTTTATCAATGCAATTTTCAGATCTCAAGGCGTAATTGGAGAGGGGTTTCATACATCGCCCGAGTTTCTCCAGGGCATGCTCAGTAGAATTTACGTCAGGGCGACAGGCTGGCTACTACACGCGACTCATAACCAACCGTTAAAAGCCATTACCTATCCCAGCAGTATTTTTATTTGATTCAGCTACTATTTTTAGTTTCTGAGATGTTAAGGATTATGTTCAATATTTCTTCATAGGAGAACTGCCGTACCACGGCAGATACGGTACTAATACATAAATTTATCCACAACAACGTGGACAACCCATATTTCACAGAGAATCTTTACGTACCACCACGCGTGGTTCGCTCTCCCAGTACCTGTGAAATCTCTCGCTTCTGTACTAGATATGCCTAAAATTCCATCATTTGTCAACTTACAATTCAATTCCAGAATATTGACTTATTCAACCCGAAGGAGATCATATACACTAAATTAATTGAAAATTCGACGTAGACGTTTCAAATTTGATAATTATGTTTTAGGTGACTATTCGGTTTTAATTTTTAATTTTATTTTTGACCTTTTAGTTTAAATTTGATATTGTTTTATTTTAAACATATTTTTTTTGAACGACAATTTAATAATTGATTTGGTTACATGATTCAGTAACTTTGATTTTATTTTGTTTTTTCTTTTTTTTTGCACTTCACAATAATTAATTCCTTTTTTTCTCTCCCAACAATTACAGTAGGCCATTTCTGTGCGTATTATTCAATAAATATATTGTTGAAAACATTTTATCCAGCTGTATATTTTCCTAAATAAATAAATAAAATGTTGGTGATTGGATTCATTGGTCCCGAGTGTTCTATGCATTTTGTACATTTTCAGACGCTACCAATGTAGCACGCTTTAAATATCATCTTACCTCAGATAAAATGCATATATTTTCATGTATCTTGCTGAAACCTGTGGCTAGAAGTATCACCTCCCAGCTGATCAGATTGCACATGGGATTCTTATCTATGGCTCCTTTTCTAGCTATAGTGATCATATCGCTTAATCCAGGCTGTATTTTAAACGGACGGAGGAATGCATCAGTTAACTTTCTGGAATATATTTTAAAAATCGGTTTAAATAAGACATATTAGACATATTATATCAGATCCTTGTTTTACAAATAAAATACTATTCCCAAGGGAACGGCCCGCAGGCACAGAGTCCTACCCGGGCTCGCACTTCTGCTTGAAGGCTGTCGGATGGTTTTTGACCCGTGAGTTCGAACGACTTTAACATAAGGATCATAATGGCTGGTCAACTGCACATAGCCCATTAGCTCCCTAATGCAAAAAGGCAAAGAGGGACAGATTAAAAACAAAACACAAAACTGCTGCTTCTGACGCTATTTGGAATTCATTTGGGCTATTGAGAAATCGCTGTAGCCAACTTTACCGTAATGCTAATAAAGCTTATATACGCAAAAACTTGGAAACTGCTGATGCAAAAGATGCGAGGAAGTTCCTAAAAACGATCGGTGCAATGGAAGTCAAGTAACAATATTGCGGAATCGAGTATCGATCCGAATACCCTTAATATTTATTTTGCAAACCGCCCTTTAAGTGCAACCCGCCACGGATACAGAAAAACTCAAAGGGGGGTGAAGCGCCGGAGTAATCTGGTCACAATTGGAAGTAAGGGCGTGAGTGTCGGCCCGCCGGTTCATAAATCGCGGTATCCCGCGGTTAAGGCGTTGGCCTCTTACGGGCTTGTGACGTAGCTAGATGGTGGACTGTTTTGTCCCCAAGTATTCTACGCTCACTCCAGGGAGAGAGAACGACTAATCGTTAAAACTTCCTGAGGTGACGGGCTCGCCCGCTGTAATCGACAACCCAAGTTGTTAGTCAGAGCGCACAATCGTTTGGCTTACGCCTCATGGTGCGTAGACCGTCCAGGAGCGCCAGAAGGTTGACTCCTAGGGGAAACCGGCCCTAAGGCCAGAGCCCTGCCCGGGCTCGCACTTCATGCGTGTAGGCCGCGGTGTTGACCCGTGAGTGTGACCAACCCTGAACAGAATGGGTCTTCGTGGCCAACTCAGCAAGGGCCCATTAGCTCCAAGTAACACCGAAGTTACCCAACTCTAAAATGGCCAGTGTGAAATATTGGCAATTAATAGTTAAGGACCTAATATTTCTATAGCGAATCAGCCGCTGCAAGTCTTCTTGGGAGAGGGCAATGATCGCTGTATTATTTATTTATTTATTTATTTGTAACGAAACAGATAGTAGGTGGTACATTTCATTAATAACATAGTGCCTTACATAATATGCTCTAACCTACTATCCTATAATATTGTTACAATGCATCCGTTAATAAGGCTCTAATCTAGATATTATATATATATATATATATATATATATATATATATATATATATATATATATATATATATATATATATATATATATATATATATATATATATATATATATATATATATATATATATATATATATATATATATATATATATATATATATATATATATATAATGATGTTTTTATTTAAAATAAAATTAGTAAAAGCTACTTAAAAAGTAGCGAAGGAAATCCCAGCTTGTATTGGGAAATGCTTATGTTTGAATGAGATATACTTACGGATGTGCACGACTTTCGACGGTGCAATGTAAGTTTAAAGGTCCTTTTGCAGTCGACTAACGATCACTATTCATCCATATATCTCATAAATAGGGCTTATCCTTATGCAACACAAAATGCCTTCAATTGAGACGAATTAAGCGAAAAAATAAAAAATTAAACTATTCATCACTTCGGCAAAGCCGTTTTCCAAATGAAAGTGACATTACGAAATAATTCAAATTTCGAATGCTACCAACATTTAAAATATGATACAATTGGCTGAGTTTGTTATCAACGAGCCATTAAATCGAAATAAAAATAAAAAAAACCTCCATATATATATATATATATATATATATATATATATATATATATATATATATATATATATATATATATATATATATATATATATATATATATATATATATATATATATATATATATATATATATATATATATATATATATATATATATATATATATATATATATATATATATATATATATATATATATATATATATATATATATATATATATATATATATATATATATATATATATATATATATATATATATATATATATATATATATATATATATATATATATATATATATATATATATATATATATATATATATATATATATATATATACATATACATATACATATACATACACACATACATACATAAATATATACACACATATCCACTTATACATATACATACACACACATACATATATATATATTCACACACATACATATCTTCATATATTTTTATTTTTACATTACACTAATGTTTCTGAGTGTATGGACTTTTTGATGTTCGCAAAGGTATCATTGAATATGTCGTTTCTTTGGCAGTTCATATCGAACGCGCGACCCATCCTACTTATAGGTTTATTATACGATAAATTATTTGCATGTAATAGGTTGGCAAATGTGTTATTATTTCTGGAATGCCTCTGAGGAACGCGTATTGGAATTTTAGCTAAGCTGGCCGGACTGTCTAACTTGTTATTAATAAGTTTGTAGAGACACGAGATGTCTGCACTTATTCTACGTTCCTTTAATGACAGCATTTCAAAATAAGACAACCGATCCTCATAACTGTTTAGCTTGTTCCCAAGGCCACATTTGTACGACAGCATGTGGGTGAATTTCCTTTGGACTTTCTCGATTCTATCGCCGTGTACTTTGTAAAGAGGATTCCATATTACTGTACCGTGTATAGATCTAACTACAGAGTTGTAGACCAATAACATAGATTTCGGATTACGAAACGGCTGCATAATCCTGCAGATAAACCCTAGCATTTTATTGGCATTTTTAATCATCTCATTGAAATGAATTTGAAAAACATATCTTTCATCGTAAACAATACCTAGATCCCGAATATGGTTTACTCTAGAAAGAGGTGCGTTGCTGATGTAATAATTATTACGGAGGATGTTTTTGTTCCTTGTGATGTTTTTGTATCTGGGCAATAAGGGCAATGATGGCAAAAGCGCTTCGGATACTTACCCATTTGCCAAATATGGTTGTATGTTGTTCATGGGGTTTGGATCTACAGATTGTTTTGTAGTGCAAGCGTTAGGTTCCGTCTTCGCATAAAGCTGAAAACAGAATTAAAATAAATTATATCCAAATCGCTAAATATACATAAATATTTTGGGGAAATGCCGCATCTAGTGAATAATCTTCCTTTTGCAAAAGAGAGCACTGCGCAGCTGATACATGCTGCGCAGTGCTCTCTGATCTCTCAGGTAACGATCAGGACCTCATGCAAAGAAAATTTCAGTAAGGCAAGTACAATGACTATGTATTCGACGTTCATATGTCACTGTTTAATGTATGCTAGACAGCACCTCGCAGAAACTGCAATTAATGCAGACTCGCACCATACCCGCGGTAGCTCCCTTTTATGCTTAACCCGAATACGACTGGCAAAAGAAAAAAAAAGCTACCTTAACCTCAGCATTAAATTCTATAATCTACTCCCTACCACTGTCAAACAGCTGGAGGACGTAACATTAGAAAAAAACTTTAAAGAGATGCTGATAGGCCACCCTTTCAATGATCTGGCCAAATTTGAGGGCCATGACTTTTCAAATATTGTGCCATTTAAATGACTTAAAAAGAAGAGCATTATTGTCTGGTTATTTTATTTTGTTTTATACTTTATACTTTATTTGATTATTAACATTTTATTGACAATTTGAATATTACAATGAAAAATTTTAGTGCGAATCTTTTCGTATTATTGACCATTTCAAATTTTAAGCTTCTATTTTGATTTTTTATATTTATTTTTATAGTTTGACAATCTAGTAGTTATATTCTTAACTACCTATATATGTTTGTAATGAGTAGTAACGAGACTTATTACCTAACACAATTATTGTTACACGTCCAAGAGCGGTTTTTAGCCGTCAATTGGACATGACGAAAAGGAAACACAGCAATGCGACATTGAAATAATGGGAGACAGTTCAAATTTATCAAAAATGGTCATATCTTCGAATCCAATCCAAGATACGATTTTTTAAATATTAATAATAAATTATTTACCACAAACACACTAGCGAGGACAAGACATACTAATCTCGTTGCCCCCATGATATTAAATGTAACGTTTATAATAAAATATAGTTACTATTCTCCATAATAATACTGACATTATGCTCTTTATATACGACTAAAGTCGTAATAATTAACCGGATGTTGGAAGATTATTTAAAGTCTAATTTATTAAAATTAATATTTCTGGTATAAAATTATACTAAAAGCGTCATATTTGAGTGTCCTTTTTTGTATAAATTTTCGTAAAATCTTAAGTATGAAAACTTTAATTATTTCATAATAATTACGTAACGTGTTTCCGTGCATTAATATTATGCAACATCGCCGCGATAGCCATCTAGAAAGTGGCCAATGTTCCCGTTACCAGTATTGGAAAGAGCCCTTGCGAAAGTGCCAAGGGACCTGGCATATACATTGCCGTGAAGAGTCATGTGAAATAAATGGCGGTTTAGAAGTATGTCTACCGCCGGAAAATTGTCCAAAAACTGACGGGGGATTTGCCAAAAAAGAAACAAAAAGATCATCAGAAAACCAGGATAAATCCAATAATGCATGTTCTACATCACCGCCTACTACAACAACTACCAATAAGTCACCGGTCATCTCTACAATAGCTCCAGAAAAACCTCCAACATCACCACAAGCCATAACTACCAATTTCATAAATGACAGTGTGGAAAAACGAACTAAATCCGAAAAAAATAGCTCTGCAATATTGAGTACAAATTTAACAATGACAGCCATTGCTGTTTTGGCGATTAATTAATTTATTTTATTTTATCTGCATCCAAACTTTTCTCTGGTCGTAACGGTCTCCGTTCCATCGGGTTCAGAAGAGGGAGGAAGAGAGAGTGCACCCGTGGTCGCGCGCCCACCTGTGCATTATAATATAGCCTGCGCACTTGACTGCTTCCGAACAATGGACTCTGAGAAGACTAAAGAAGTCAATAGAATCTACAATGCAGTCGCTATGGCCGAACACAGCTAGAAGGATATATATATATATATATATATATATATATATATATATATATATATATATATATATATATATATATATATATATATATATATATATATATATATATATATATATATATATATATATATATATATATATATATATATATATATATATATATATATATATATATATATATATATATGGTTGGGATTTTTACCCGGTTTGCATAAACCCACTTAACTTGTGAATTTAAGCGACCCCTTTGTGCTGGGTAATTACCCCTTCGATTATCTTCAATGGTTTTCACCTTGGACTGTATTCAAATGGTAATCACTCACCAGCTAGGTTGGTTTTTCTCTCAGGGGTGGTTGTCTCGAACGAGTGGTGGATTCCAACCTCACAAGGAAATTAGTTCAGCGAGGGGCTTCAGTAATAGAACCTCACTTTCCTTAGGTCACGCAGGATAAGCTTCCGTCGAAAGTAAACACTTTTTATTCGCGAGACTTTCTTTTATTCGGTCACTTATCTTTACTTTTACATTGAGTTCCGAGTACTTATAATTTACACTAAGTCCCCGGTGCGTGGGTCACGGCGCGTTCGCGCAGACCCTTTGCTAATTTAAAACTGAAGCTTTCGCTCTTTTCTGTCGTCGATCGCCTTACATTTTTTTTAAGATAGCGACCGCCCTTACCAGTCATTGGTCTAGCTCCTTCCAGAAATTTCTAAACACACCCCTATAACTACACCGCACACGTATTATCCAATCACGAAACAGGGCGCATAAACAGATACAACCCCGTTTGAAAGAGACATCGCAATCATGCTTCCTCGCTTGCACGCTAGAGCGCGAAGCGAATACAATAGTTGTCTCTGTCTTACATTTAAACATTTTATAGACATATTATTTGCTACAGATTCTCGTCGCAAACGCCACCTTTCCCGAGTACACATTGTCTTAAACATAGGTTAGTTTCAGATCATTAGTAACAAGTTAGTATTAATGTTAGATCGTTAATTAGGCTAATTAAGTTGTCTTCTCCTAGCGCTTTACTTTACATTAAACGAAATACTATGTGCTATGCATAAATTAATTAAACATGCAATTTTCTTTACATTTTAAGCTATATTATTTCTAGGGTTAATTGTGGGATTTGGAGTATGTATGATTTTTTTGTAACGTCCACAGTTTTTATTTCGTAGTCTTTTGCCCGTCGCCTCGCTCGTGAATTTATCGTTACCATGTGTTGCTAAGGAGTCTTTCTCACGATTTAGTTTGAATGGAAACGGTGGTCGGTCGCGGGAGTGTCGCCTTTCAGGGTCGGCAGCTCGTTTATTTTATAGCCCATTCTGTCCTTTCCTTTGAGTTATCAGCTATTTTTCAAGGAATCTCAAATCCTCGGCGTCCGTGACTAATTATGTTTCCTACCCCTTGTAAGAGGGTCTCGCTTTTTAGGAAGATTTATCGACGTTGGCCTCCGCTCTGTCGAATATTCTGAACCATTCCCCCCCCCCCCCCAATGGGCTCTGAGCCTCATTGGCTCCTGTCTCCATCTATTTGGTTTACCTAATTTACATTTTATTTACATAATCCAGTCTTATTTTTTACTCATTTACCTATGGGATTCTACTTAGCTAAATGTCATGTTCAATTTTTCTTATTGGTCTAGTGAGGTGACAGATCCTTTCTCATTCAACCTATGAGAATTTCTCATTATTCTACTTAGGATACGTACCGCTTTCCGTTAACTTTCGTTTTCATCTCTTACGAGACAAACGTCAACTTGCGTTTTCACTTTTAAATTCTAGCTAGACTATTTTTATTTTCTACTGTGTCGAATAGACTTTCGCTTTTTCCACTTAGACATTAGTGACAGTTGTTTCTGCCTGGTCAGCTGTTGTATGTAATTTTATAAGTTTACTGACAGGGCGCCTATACACTTTCCCGTCCACTAATAGGTCTACTATTCGCACTTGGCCTGTTTTGTCAGGGAAAACTTGAGTCACCCGACCTCTGGCCCACCTTCCTCGTTCTAGGGAAGGATCTAACAGGACTACTAAGTCTCCGATTTTTAACGGAGTTCCCTTTGTCGCCCACTTAGGTCGTTTAACCAACAATGGAAGTACTTCTTTAGACCACCGGTACCAGAAAGCATCAGCAAGTATTTGCGATTGTTTCCAGTGATTTTTGTTAGATAACTCAGTTGTATTATTCTGACCAACCGCTGTACTATCATCTGCATGGCCTAATAGGAAATTCGCAGGTGTGAGTGGTCTCTCATCCCGAGTATCTAGAGATATATACTTGAGCGGCCTGTGGTTCATCATCGCTGAGACTTCGCATAATAATGTTCTCTGCACATCTTCGTTTGGCGCGCGCTCCTTTAATATGGCATATAACGATTTTTTTGCCGTTTTTATCTGACTCTCCCAAACTCCACCGAAATGGGGTCCTGAAGGAGGGGAGAAACTCCATTTAATCTCGTCGGCACTTAGACGATCCCTTATTTCATGGTTGTCGATAGCTGACAAAACTTTTCTTAATTCAGCGTCCGCACCGCGGAAACCAGTGGCGTTGTCGCTCATAATTTCACGCGGCTTCCCCCTGGCTGCTATAAAACGTCTTATAGCTAACAGGGCCGAGCTGGTTGACAAATCTCCAGCTAGTTCGATATGGGTCGCTCTCGTGTTAAAACAAGTGAAGAGTAAACCATATCGTTTTTCCACTTTCTTTCGATTAGTGACGAAAAACGGCCCAAAGGCGTCCAAACCTACAGTGTGGAATCAGCGCCTTCGGGTGGTTATTCGCGCGGCTGGGAGTTGTCCCATTTGTGCGGGCATAGGCTTCGCGCGACGGATAGTGCAATAGACACATTCTCGTGAGATCTTTTTCACCGTCTGTCGCTCTCCGATGACCCAAAACTGTTCTCTTAGCACTGATAAAATTAATTCAGCGCCTCCGTGAGCATTAACGTCGTGTAAGTGTTTCACGAGTAACACCGTGAATCTATCCTTACCGTGTAATATATATGGCCTTTTTGTGTCGAAAGGTGTGTTTTTCGCATTTTCGATCCTGCCTCCTAGCCGTATTAACCCTTCCGCGTCGATATACGCGTTCAATCCGAACAGACGGCTGTCTTTCGGCAATATTTTCTGATGACGTATCAGGTCTATCTCGTGTGCGAAAATTCGATGTTGTGATTCCTTGATCAGAAATTTTTTCCCGGTTGCGATATCGTCGCTTTCGAGTACTTTTGACGTGTTTTTTTTTTTTTACACAGATCTATAAATTTTGTCACATATGCCATGGTTCGACTCGCCCGCATGTACTGGGAAAATCTACCTATGTCAATTACGCTTTCATTTTTTTCTGTCGTTGTTAGTACAAGTTTTGTCTTAAATTCTAACAATGCTCTCTCTTCCGGTTTCGGATCGGTTGGCACCTGGAGCGGCCAGTGTTCTCTACTGCCACGCAAGAAAGCAGGTCCTGCGAACCATCTACCTTCCGGGCTTAAATCTATCTTGGTGGTATTCCGTGTGCCATCATCAGCGGGATTGTCGCTCCCTGCTAACCAATGCCACTGTCTTGGAGACGTGAGCTCATCGATCACACCTAGTCTATTGGTTACAAACTGGAGGTGACATTCCCTTTGTGACAAAATCCACCACCACACATTTTTAGAGTCTGTCCACATAAAGACGTCATCGAAACTTAATGCGCTTTCTTGTTTTATTTTGAGGCCAGTTCAGCACCTAGCAGCGCCGCGGTCAGTTCTAACCTGGGGATTGTCAGTTTGCCTTTCAAAGGTGCCACTCGAGTTTTGCTAGCCATAAAGGATACCTTGTGCTCGCCGCTACAGCCTGTAATCCTAACATATGCAACAGCGCACATCGCCTTTTCGGACGAATCGCAGAATACGTGCAATTGCCTTTTTTCACCTGCTTGTTTGGTAGCGCCATTGTAACGTGCGATTCGCACACCTTGCGCTAATCTCAGTTCTTGCAACCACCGGAGCCAATATTTAACTACATCGCCCGGGATCTCGTCGTCCCAGGCCACTCGGCTACTCCATACCTGCTGCATGATTAGTTTAGCTCTTATAGTGAGCGGTGAAAGCGCACCCATTGGATCCCACAGCTTCATTATTAATTTTAGCGCGTCCCGCTTCGACGGAATCTTATTTCCCGTCGTCAGATTTTCGCTGAGGCGGTCCATGCTCACATTAAATGCTAACTGATCAGAGGCAGGTAACCACGTCAAGCCTAATATTCGTTGTGACGTCAACTCACCCTTTTCCAGAGATACTTGCGTGAGCGCGCGGTTTTCTTCTGGTATCCCGGTTAAAGCCTCGTTTTTATTTGAAGCCCAACCGGACATAGTGAAATTCCCAGCTTTATGAATCAAATTAATTTCCCTGATGACTTGTTTTGCTTCCTCTAACGTGTCTACTCCCGACAGCAAATCATCAACGTACGAATCGCGCTCTATTATTTTTACAGCCGCTGGGTACTGGTCCTTAAACCGAGCTGCGTTTTTATTTTTTACGTAGAGCGCGGAGGCCGGGGAACTACAACTACCGAATATTAGACAGTCCATTTTTAATATTTTTGGAGGACTTTCACGCTGGAAACCTCGCCAGAGAAACAGCTGACTGAAGCTATCTTCCTCTCTCACTTTTATCCGAAGATACATATCTCGTATGTCGGCCGTGTAAGCGATTGCATTTTCACAGAATCGTAATAAAATTCCTAATATGCTATTTAAATAGTCCGGTCCACGTAATAACATGCTATTCAGTGATCCGCCTGTGCCCGAGGACGCAGCGTCGTGAACGACACGAATTTTGTCTTTCTTCGCGGGGTGAATAACCCCCATGTGCGGAAGAAATAACACTCGAGGGCGGTTTTTTAATTGTTTTTCATTGACTTTCGAAGCATACCCCTCAGCTAGATATCTCTCTATCTGCTGGCAGTATTTTTCTCCATAAAGACGGTCGGAGTCCATTTTCCGTTCCACTGACCTCAGACGAGTCATTGCCATGTCTCGGTTATCTGGTACGGAAAAGTTAACCTCTTTCCATAACAGACCTGTCTCCCAGACTCCATTTTTAGAAGAAGTAGTATCTTCTAAGATTTTCTCAGCCCTAACATCGGCCTGAAGCTT
This sequence comes from Micropterix aruncella, assembly GCA_944548615.1. NCBI lineage: Eukaryota > Metazoa > Arthropoda > Insecta > Lepidoptera > Micropterigidae > Micropterix > Micropterix aruncella. Next base: position 21,448,911 of record OX155970.1, on the reverse strand, counting down.
TCGCTTTTTCTGTGGCCAATCGTACTCTAGCTTCAGATTTTCTTCAATTAATTTATCCAAAGAAGGTTCATTTTCCTGATTTAAGCATATCGCCGGGTACCTAATTTCTCGTTTGAGAGTGTCATTCCCGCCGATAGCCACCCACCCCAGGAGTGTTTTAGATACCGATAGGCCCCCGTCCACCATTTTTAACCCTCTAGAGACTATCAGTTCCCAACAATTATCTCCCAGGAGCAGGTCAGGTTTTACGGTCGTCGCCTGAGTCGAACGCACCATCCCTCCGATCGGCCTCTGCGCACCTATCACGCTTTTGACCTCCGGTAGATTTAGCGAGGCTACGCTGTAAGCTCGTACTACGTACTCCTTCTTACCTAAATCTCCCCTTACTTTGAAGGACACCGCTTCGGCACTGTTATTACTCTCTTTCATATTCCCGATTCCAGAGAGCTGTAATCCCTGCGTCGGGCCTCGAATCCCTAGTTCTATTGCCACGCCCTGATCAATGAGTGAAACAGTCGCGCCTGCGTCTAACAACGCATATAATGTTTTTCTACCCCTGGTTCCAACCACGGTTATCGGTAATACTTGCAGAATGACCTGATTTCCAGATACTGCGTTCGCCACTACCTCGGAGCTCGCGCGCGGCGCCGCCGCGATGTCCGCCTCGTTTGCAGGCGGCGGGGCGGTCAGCAGATAATGATATTTGCCCTTTGGAAACCGTTTATATGCCGAACACGATTTTCGGCCGTGGTTGTGCCCTAAACATTTGAAACACCTACGCATTTTCTTTATCTCATCCCAGCGGCTTGCTAAAGTTAGATTTTTAAATTCTTCACATTTATTTAAATAATGGGATTTCTCACACCGAGGGCACTTAGGTTCCTCTTTGCCCTGGGTATGTAAAATATATTTTTTAGAGCCCGTTTCTTTCTGTCTCTTGTCTCGCGGGTTATCATAACTTTTCCTAGGAAGCTCGGCGGTACATAGACCGGCGTCTTGTGCGCTGATCGCTAATTTCTCTAACCATAATGCGAAATAAACTAATACCGGATCGTTTAAACCAACCCTTCCCCTGTCAGCTAGCCACAGAGTTAATAAGTTCTTTGGCAATTTTGCCACAAGTGAAGCCAATAAGTCTGGATTATAAAGATGTTCTAATTTTTTTACCGATTTTACGGTCGCGACCAGATTCTTTATCTGGCACGCAAATCGCATTAAACCGTCTGCATCTAGACTATCAGATAACCCTTTTTCTCTCCTCAAATCCGCTATCGTTCTCTGAATGATTAAATTCGTATTACCGAATAGCGCCTCTAACGTGGTCATGATGTTTGTCACGTTGTCAGGACTTAAAAGCAAGCCTGTCACTGCCTCGCGTGCTCTACCCTTTAATGCTGTCTGCAGACGCAATAAGTTTTGTGCATCATTTAAATGCATTACGTCTGTCGACTGTTTGAAGATAGCTTTGAAGGCTACGAATTCTAAAGGATTCCCGTGAAATGAAGGTAACTCTTTTGCAAAATGCGGTTTTGTGGACGCTACAGAAAAAATCCTACATACCTCTTTTATCATTTTTTCGCTCGAGCTGCTAATTCCATCGCTGCTCGTACCCAGGTCTGTATCAGCGGCGGCCTTTACCGCCGCCGCCGACACCGCCTTGATCTCTGCTCTCGCCCTGGCGTTGTCCGCAGCTGCCGCGCCGCCCGCATTCGCCGCGCCGCCCGCATTCGCCGCGCCGTCCGCCACCGTCGCGCCGGACGCCGCCGCGTTGCCCGGTTCTGATCGCCCGCCGTCTTCACGCCGCCGTGCCGCTTCTAATGCCGCATCTCCATTTTCTTCTGCGAATGTTCCCCCCCAGGGTTCTGGTGACGTCTCAGCAGCTGGAGTTTGATACTCGGCCCATCTCGACACTCTGCTGGCTGCCGTGTCGTCCCCTGCGACGTCGCGATCATTTCCATGACTGCTCGTTTCTGTCCCGAAGGTTTCGGAGACAATTTCCAGCATCCTCATACCATGCCGCGAGTCTTCTTCTGCTGCATCCAGTTCTTCCTGCATCGCCGCTCGTTGAAGGTCCATGTCAGCTTCTTCTTCGATTTCTTCAGCCGCTCTGCGCGCTGTGCGCCGCGCAGCCACTTTTTTCAGTTCTGCATCCAATTTATTCTTATCAGCCTTTTTCTTGGCTTTTTGGAGGTTCACTCTTCGAAGTTCTTCAGATGCTGCTCGCAGTTCCTGCACGTGCTCGCTTCTTCTGCTGCTTTCTGACCAGGCGCGCGATGAAGGTCTTGGATTTTCGGATTGCGTGCTTTTCGAATCCATATTTTTATTTTTGTTTTCTCGTTCTTGATCCGTCTTCTTCCGATCCGACTCTATCAAGTCGCTTTTCTTTCCGATTTTCTCTATTCGGCTTGACGGAGGACCACGATGGTTGGGATTTTTACCCGGTTTGCATAAACCCACTTAACTTGTGAATTTAAGCGACCCCTTTGTGCTGGGTAATTACCCCTTCGATTATCTTCAATGGTTTTCACCTTGGACTGTATTCAAATGGTAATCACTCACCAGCTAGGTTGGTTTTTCTCTCAGGGGTGGTTGTCTCGAACGAGTGGTGGATTCCAACCTCACAAGGAAATTAGTTCAGCGAGGGGCTTCAGTAATAGAACCTCACTTTCCTTAGGTCACGCAGGATAAGCTTCCGTCGAAAGTAAACACTTTTTATTCGCGAGACTTTCTTTTATTCGGTCACTTATCTTTACTTTTACATTGAGTTCCGAGTACTTATAATTTACACTAAGTCCCCGGTGCGTGGGTCACGGCGCGTTCGCGCAGACCCTTTGCTAATTTAAAACTGAAGCTTTCGCTCTTTTCTGTCGTCGATCGCCTTACATTTTTTTTAAGATAGCGACCGCCCTTACCAGTCATTGGTCTAGCTCCTTCCAGAAATTTCTAAACACACCCCTATAACTACACCGCACACGTATTATCCAATCACGAAACAGGGCGCATAAACAGATACAACCCCGTTTGAAAGAGACATCGCAATCATGCTTCCTCGCTTGCACGCTAGAGCGCGAAGCGAATACAATAGTTGTCTCTGTCTTACATTTAAACATTTTATAGACATATTATTTGCTACAGATTCTCGTCGCAAACGCCACCTTTCCCGAGTACACATTGTCTTAAACATAGGTTAGTTTCAGATCATTAGTAACAAGTTAGTATTAATGTTAGATCGTTAATTAGGCTAATTAAGTTGTCTTCTCCTAGCGCTTTACTTTACATTAAACGAAATACTATGTGCTATGCATAAATTAATTAAACATGCAATTTTCTTTACATTTTAAGCTATATTATTTCTAGGGTTAATTGTGGGATTTGGAGTATGTATGATTTTTTTGTAACGTCCACAGTTTTTATTTCGTAGTCTTTTGCCCGTCGCCTCGCTCGTGAATTTATCGTTACCATGTGTTGCTAAGGAGTCTTTCTCACGATTTAGTTTGAATGGAAACGGTGGTCGGTCGCGGGAGTGTCGCCTTTCAGGGTCGGCAGCTCGTTTATTTTATAGCCCATTCTGTCCTTTCCTTTGAGTTATCAGCTATTTTTCAAGGAATCTCAAATCCTCGGCGTCCGTGACTAATTATGTTTCCTACCCCTTGTAAGAGGGTCTCGCTTTTTAGGAAGATTTATCGACGTTGGCCTCCGCTCTGTCGAATATTCTGAACCATTCCCCCCCCCCCCCCAATGGGCTCTGAGCCTCATTGGCTCCTGTCTCCATCTATTTGGTTTACCTAATTTACATTTTATTTACATAATCCAGTCTTATTTTTTACTCATTTACCTATGGGATTCTACTTAGCTAAATGTCATGTTCAATTTTTCTTATTGGTCTAGTGAGGTGACAGATCCTTTCTCATTCAACCTATGAGAATTTCTCATTATTCTACTTAGGATACGTACCGCTTTCCGTTAACTTTCGTTTTCATCTCTTACGAGACAAACGTCAACTTGCGTTTTCACTTTTAAATTCTAGCTAGACTATTTTTATTTTCTACTGTGTCGAATAGACTTTCGCTTTTTCCACTTAGACATTAGTGACAGTTGTTTCTGCCTGGTCAGCTGTTGTATGTAATTTTATAAGTTTACTGACAGGGCGCCTATACACTTTCCCGTCCACTAATAGGTCTACTATTCGCACTTGGCCTGTTTTGTCAGGGAAAACTTGAGTCACCCGACCTCTGGCCCACCTTCCTCGTTCTAGGGAAGGATCTAACAGGACTACTAAGTCTCCGATTTTTAACGGAGTTCCCTTTGTCGCCCACTTAGGTCGTTTAACCAACAATGGAAGTACTTCTTTAGACCACCGGTACCAGAAAGCATCAGCAAGTATTTGCGATTGTTTCCAGTGATTTTTGTTAGATAACTCAGTTGTATTATTCTGACCAACCGCTGTACTATCATCTGCATGGCCTAATAGGAAATTCGCAGGTGTGAGTGGTCTCTCATCCCGAGTATCTAGAGATATATACTTGAGCGGCCTGTGGTTCATCATCGCTGAGACTTCGCATAATAATGTTCTCTGCACATCTTCGTTTGGCGCGCGCTCCTTTAATATGGCATATAACGATTTTTTTGCCGTTTTTATCTGACTCTCCCAAACTCCACCGAAATGGGGTCCTGAAGGAGGGGAGAAACTCCATTTAATCTCGTCGGCACTTAGACGATCCCTTATTTCATGGTTGTCGATAGCTGACAAAACTTTTCTTAATTCAGCGTCCGCACCGCGGAAACCAGTGGCGTTGTCGCTCATAATTTCACGCGGCTTCCCCCTGGCTGCTATAAAACGTCTTATAGCTAACAGGGCCGAGCTGGTTGACAAATCTCCAGCTAGTTCGATATGGGTCGCTCTCGTGTTAAAACAAGTGAAGAGTAAACCATATCGTTTTTCCACTTTCTTTCGATTAGTGACGAAAAACGGCCCAAAGGCGTCCAAACCTACAGTGTGGAAACAGCGCCTTCGGGTGGTTATTCGCGCGGCTGGGAGTTGTCCCATTTGTGCGGGCATAGGCTTCGCGCGACGGATAGTGCAATAGACACATTCTCGTGAGATCTTTTTCACCGTCTGTCGCTCTCCGATGACCCAAAACTGTTCTCTTAGCACTGATAAAATTAATTCAGCGCCTCCGTGAGCATTAACGTCGTGTAAGTGTTTCACGAGTAACACCGTGAATCTATCCTTACCGTGTAATATATATGGCCTTTTTGTGTCGAAAGGTGTGTTTTTCGCATTTTCGATCCTGCCTCCTAGCCGTATTAACCCTTCCGCGTCGATATACGCGTTCAATCCGAACAGACGGCTGTCTTTCGGCAATATTTTCTGATGACGTATCAGGTCTATCTCGTGTGCGAAAATTCGATGTTGTGATTCCTTGATCAGAAATTTTTTCCCGGTTGCGATATCGTCGCTTTCGAGTACTTTTGACGTGTTTTTTTTTTTTACACAGATCTATAAATTTTGTCACATATGCCATGGTTCGACTCGCCCGCATGTACTGGGAAAATCTACCTATGTCAATTACGCTTTCATTTTTTTCTGTCGTTGTTAGTACAAGTTTTGTCTTAAATTCTAACAATGCTCTCTCTTCCGGTTTCGGATCGGTTGGCACCTGGAGCGGCCAGTGTTCTCTACTGCCACGCAAGAAAGCAGGTCCTGCGAACCATCTACCTTCCGGGCTTAAATCTATCTTGGTGGTATTCCGTGTGCCATCATCAGCGGGATTGTCGCTCCCTGCTAACCAATGCCACTGTCTTGGAGACGTGAGCTCATCGATCACACCTAGTCTATTGGTTACAAACTGGAGGTGACATTCCCTTTGTGACAAAATCCACCACCACACATTTTTAGAGTCTGTCCACATAAAGACGTCATCGAAACTTAATGCGCTTTCTTGTTTTATTTTGAGGCCAGTTCAGCACCTAGCAGCGCCGCGGTCAGTTCTAACCTGGGGATTGTCAGTTTGCCTTTCAAAGGTGCCACTCGAGTTTTGCTAGCCATAAAGGATACCTTGTGCTCGCCGCTACAGCCTGTAATCCTAACATATGCAACAGCGCACATCGCCTTTTCGGACGAATCGCAGAATACGTGCAATTGCCTTTTTTCACCTGCTTGTTTGGTAGCGCCATTGTAACGTGCGATTCGCACACCTTGCGCTAATCTCAGTTCTTGCAACCACCGGAGCCAATATTTAACTACATCGCCCGGGATCTCGTCGTCCCAGGCCACTCGGCTACTCCATACCTGCTGCATGATTAGTTTAGCTCTTATAGTGAGCGGTGAAAGCGCACCCATTGGATCCCACAGCTTCATTATTAATTTTAGCGCGTCCCGCTTCGACGGAATCTTATTTCCCGTCGTCAGATTTTCGCTGAGGCGGTCCATGCTCACATTAAATGCTAACTGATCAGAGGCAGGTAACCACGTCAAGCCTAATATTCGTTGTGACGTCAACTCACCCTTTTCCAGAGATACTTGCGTGAGCGCGCGGTTTTCTTCTGGTATCCCGGTTAAAGCCTCGTTTTTATTTGAAGCCCAACCGGACATAGTGAAATTCCCAGCTTTATGAATCAAATTAATTTCCCTGATGACTTGTTTTGCTTCCTCTAACGTGTCTACTCCCGACAGCAAATCATCAACGTACGAATCGCGCTCTATTATTTTTACAGCCGCTGGGTACTGGTCCTTAAACCGAGCTGCGTTTTTATTTTTTACGTAGAGCGCGGAGGCCGGGGAACTACAACTACCGAATATTAGACAGTCCATTTTTAATATTTTTGGAGGACTTTCACGCTGGAAACCTCGCCAGAGAAACAGCTGACTGAAGCTATCTTCCTCTCTCACTTTTATCCGAAGATACATATCTCGTATGTCGGCCGTGTAAGCGATTGCATTTTCACAGAATCGTAATAAAATTCCTAATATGCTATTTAAATAGTCCGGTCCACGTAATAACATGCTATTCAGTGATCCGCCTGTGCCCGAGGACGCAGCGTCGTGAACGACACGAATTTTGTCTTTCTTCGCGGGGTGAATAACCCCCATGTGCGGAAGAAATAACACTCGAGGGCGGTTTTTTAATTGTTTTTCATTGACTTTCGAAGCATACCCCTCAGCTAGATATCTCTCTATCTGCTGGCAGTATTTTTCTCCATAAAGACGGTCGGAGTCCATTTTCCGTTCCACTGACCTCAGACGAGTCATTGCCATGTCTCGGTTATCTGGTACGGAAAAGTTAACCTCTTTCCATAACAGACCTGTCTCCCAGACTCCATTTTTAGAAGAAGTAGTATCTTCTAAGATTTTCTCAGCCCTAACATCGGCCTGAAGCTTTCGCTTTTTCTGTGGCCAATCGTACTCTAGCTTCAGATTTTCTTCAATTAATTTATCCAAAGAAGGTTCATTTTCCTGGTTTAAGCATATCGCCGGGTACCTAATTTCTCGTTTGAGAGTGTCATTCCCGCCGATAGCCACCCACCCCAGGAGTGTTTTAGATACCGATAGGCCCCCGTCCACCATTTTTAACCCTCTAGAGACTATCAGTTCCCAACAATTATCTCCCAGGAGCAGGTCAGGTTTTACGGTCGTCGCCTGAGTCGAACGCACCATCCCTCCGATCGGCCTCTGCGCACCTATCACGCTTTTGACCTCCGGTAGATTTAGCGAGGCTACGCTGTAAGCTCGTACTACGTACTCCTTCTTACCTAAATCTCCCCTTACTTTGAAGGACACCGCTTCGGCACTGTTATTACTCTCTTTCATATTCCCGATTCCAGAGAGCTGTAATCCCTGCGTCGGGCCTCGAATCCCTAGTTCTATTGCCACGCCCTGATCAATGAGTGAAACAGTCGCGCCTGCGTCTAACAACGCATATAATGTTTTTCTACCCCTGGTTCCAACCACGGTTATCGGTAATACTTGCAGAATGACCTGATTTCCAGATACTGCGTTCGCCACTACCTCGGAGCTCGCGCGCGGCGCCGCCGCGATGTCCGCCTCGTTTGCAGGCGGCGGGGCGGTCAGCAGATAATGATATTTGCCCTTTGGAAACCGTTTATATGCCGAACACGATTTTCGGCCGTGGTTGTGCCCTAAACATTTGAAACACCTACGCATTTTCTTTATCTCATCCCAGCGGCTTGCTAAAGTTAGATTTTTAAATTCTTCACATTTATTTAAATAATGGGATTTCTCACACCGAGGGCACTTAGGTTCCTCTTTGCCCTGGGTATGTAAAATATATTTTTTAGAGCCCGTTTCTTTCTGTCTCTTGTCTCGCGGGTTATCATAACTTTTCCTAGGAAGCTCGGCGGTACATAGACCGGCGTCTTGTGCGCTGATCGCTAATTTCTCTAACCATAATGCGAAATAAACTAATACCGGATCGTTTAAACCAACCCTTCCCCTGTCAGCTAGCCACAGAGTTAATAAGTTCTTTGGCAATTTTGCCACAAGTGAAGCCAATAAGTCTGGATTATAAAGATGTTCTAATTTTTTTACCGATTTTACGGTCGCGACCAGATTCTTTATCTGGCACGCAAATCGCATTAAACCGTCTGCATCTAGACTATCAGATAACCCTTTTTCTCTCCTCAAATCCGCTATCGTTCTCTGAATGATTAAATTCGTATTACCGAATAGCGCCTCTAACGTGGTCATGATGTTTGTCACGTTGTCAGGACTTAAAAGCAAGCCTGTCACTGCCTCGCGTGCTCTACCCTTTAATGCTGTCTGCAGACGCAATAAGTTTTGTGCATCATTTAAATGCATTACGTCTGTCGACTGTTTGAAGATAGCTTTGAAGGCTACGAATTCTAAAGGATTCCCGTGAAATGAAGGTAACTCTTTTGCAAAATGCGGTTTTGTGGACGCTACAGAAAAAATCCTACATACCTCTTTTATCATTTTTTCGCTCGAGCTGCTAATTCCATCGCTGCTCGTACCCAGGTCTGTATCAGCGGCGGCCTTTACCGCCGCCGCCGACACCGCCTTGATCTCTGCTCTCGCCCTGGCGTTGTCCGCAGCTGCCGCGCCGCCCGCATTCGCCGCGCCGCCCGCATTCGCCGCGCCGTCCGCCACCGTCGCGCCGGACGCCGCCGCGTTGCCCGGTTCTGATCGCCCGCCGTCTTCACGCCGCCGTGCCGCTTCTAATGCCGCATCTCCATTTTCTTCTGCGAATGTTCCCCCCCAGGGTTCTGGTGACGTCTCAGCAGCTGGAGTTTGATACTCGGCCCATCTCGACACTCTGCTGGCTGCCGTGTCGTCCCCTGCGACGTCGCGATCATTTCCATGACTGCTCGTTTCTGTCCCGAAGGTTTCGGAGACAATTTCCAGCATCCTCATACCATGCCGCGAGTCTTCTTCTGCTGCATCCAGTTCTTCCTGCATCGCCGCTCGTTGAAGGTCCATGTCAGCTTCTTCTTCGATTTCTTCAGCCGCTCTGCGCGCTGTGCGCCGCGCAGCCACTTTTTTCAGTTCTGCATCCAATTTATTCTTATCAGCCTTTTTCTTGGCTTTTTGGAGGTTCACTCTTCGAAGTTCTTCAGATGCTGCTCGCAGTTCCTGCACGTGCTCGCTTCTTCTGCTGCTTTCTGACCAGGCGCGCGATGAAGGTCTTGGATTTTCGGATTGCGTGCTTTTCGAATCCATATTTTTATTTTTGTTTTCTCGTTCTTGATCCGTCTTCTTCCGATCCGACTCTATCAAGTCGCTTTTCTTTCCGATTTTCTCTATTCGGCTTGACGGAGGACCACGATGGTTGGGATTTTTACCCGGTTTGCATAAACCCACTTAACTTGTGAATTTAAGCGACCCCTTTGTGCTGGGTAATTACCCCTTCGATTATCTTCAATGGTTTTCACCTTGGACTGTATTCAAATGGTAATCACTCACCAGCTAGGTTGGTTTTTCTCTCAGGGGTGGTTGTCTCGAACGAGTGGTGGATTCCAACCTCACAAGGAAATTAGTTCAGCGAGGGGCTTCAGTAATAGAACCTCACTTTCCTTAGGTCACGCAGGATAAGCTTCCGTCGAAAGTAAACACTTTTTATTCGCGAGACTTTCTTTTATTCGGTCACTTATCTTTACTTTTACATTGAGTTCCGAGTACTTATAATTTACACTAAGTCCCCGGTGCGTGGGTCACGGCGCGTTCGCGCAGACCCTTTGCTAATTTAAAACTGAAGCTTTCGCTCTTTTCTGTCGTCGATCGCCTTACATTTTTTTTAAGATAGCGACCGCCCTTACCAGTCATTGGTCTAGCTCCTTCCAGAAATTTCTAAACACACCCCTATAACTACACCGCACACGTATTATCCAATCACGAAACAGGGCGCATAAACAGATACAACCCCGTTTGAAAGAGACATCGCAATCATGCTTCCTCGCTTGCACGCTAGAGCGCGAAGCGAATACAATAGTTGTCTCTGTCTTACATTTAAACATTTTATAGACATATTATTTGCTACAGATTCTCGTCGCAAACGCCACCTTTCCCGAGTACACATTGTCTTAAACATAGGCTAGTTTCAGATCATTAGTAACAAGTTAATATTAATGTTAGATCGTTAATTAGGCTAATTAAGTTGTCTTCTCCTAGCGCTTTACTTTACATTAAACGAAATACTATGTGCTATGCATAAATTAATTAATCATGCAATTTTCTTTACATTTTAAGCTATATTATGTCTAGGGTTAATTGTGGGATTTGGAGTATGTATGATTTTTTTGTAACGTCCACAGTTTTTATTTCGTAGTCTTTTGCCCGTCGCCTCGCTCGTGAATTTATCGTTACCATGTATTGCTAAGGAGTCTTTCTCACGATTTAGTTTGAATGGAAACGGTGGTCGGTCGCGGGAGTGTCGCCTTTCAGGGTCGGCAGCTCGTTTATTTTATAGCCCATTCTGTCCTTTCCTTTGAGTTATCAGCTATTTTTCAAGGAATCTCAAATCCTCGGCGTCCGTGACTAATTATGTTTCCTACCCCTTGTAAGAGGGTCTCGCTTTTTGGGAAGATTTATCGACGTAGGCCTCGCTCTGTCGAATATTCTGAACCAATATATATATATATATATATATATATATATATATATATATATATATATATATATATATATATATATATATATATATATATATATATATATATATATATATATATATATATATATATATATATATATATATATATATATATATATATATATATATATATATATATATATATATATATATATATATATATATATATATATATATATATATATATATATATATATATATATATATATATATATATATATATATATATATATATATATATATATATATATATATATATATATATATATATATATATATATATATATATATATATATATATATATATATATATATATATATATATATATATATATATATATATATATATATATATATATATATATATATATATATATATATATATATATATATATATATATATATATATATATATATATATATATATATATATATATATATATATATATATATATATATATATATATATATATATATATATATATATATATATATATATATATATATATATATATATATATATATATATATATATATATATATATATATATATATATATATATATATATATATATATATATATATATATTATGTAACAAATAGCGACACGAAAAAATAACATTTCTAAAGATATCTCTTACACTTGAATGAACGAAAAAACGGGTTTCCGTCTCAGGAGCTCCCCAGCGAGGAGTGCTGCTGAGACGGTAAACCGAATACACTAGGAGGAATGTTTTACTTTCTGGGCCCATCAACCGACCAGCAGGGTAAGTATTGTGAAAGCTCATATTTTATTTTCCTAGATGAAGATGGAAATATTCTTTTTCCTTTTCCCCTGATACGATTAAGGGGGTATCCTGGTCCAGAGGCCTATATTTTAGGCGTTTTTAAGAGAAGGATAAAAAAAAACATTTTTACAATGCATTTTTTTTCAAAATGTTCATTGATGTTTTAAGAATACAAAAAAAACAACAACTAAACTAAAAATTCAAAGAGTTAAAGAGTAGTAAAGAGGGGGCTAATAAAGGTGAGTCCTGGTTGACACGATTACAATCCTTGTAGAGTTATGAAACAAAGAAAAAAAAATCTTGATTAGTAAGGACGTCGCTATGGCTCGGACCTTGGAAAGAAAGACATTCTTTTTTTACGCAAAATGGAGACGATTTGAAAAGAAACATTATTTTTGCCACTGTTTTTTTATTTATATTTTAAAAAAAAAAAACGTATTTTTTTCAAAATCTACGGTCTTGGATATAGAGGCATAAGCAAAGATGATTTTCACAAAATTTCAAATAAATTGTTTAAGTAGAACTTGAGATATCCTGTCAACCAGTTCGAAAAACGTAGTTTCGAGAAAAAAAAAAGCGTTTAAAGTTCGAGACAAAGTTTCGGGAGCGTAACTCAGATAATGGTACTTAATTTTTACATTTGGTTCTACTTCGAAATTAACATTTTCTGAAGTTCTTACAGCTAAACGAGCCGTTCTAGCTTCATAATCATGAAGTCGGGGATTACATAATAGTACGGGGGTCTATTGACCGATCGGAACGATCGGTTTATTTGCCACGTACAAAAGTCGCTGTTACTCCGAAAATAATTCGAATTTTGAAAAATCGTTTTGAGGACATATTCTTAAAGGCCTAAAACGAAAATATGCAGAGGAAAAAATACAATTATTTCAAATTCCTAGACCAGAATACCGTCTTAAGACCATTTCCAGATTGAAGTGGATCTATGTCTTTCCGTATGTGTGTATGTATTCCTTCACGATGACACCCCAACGCTTAATCCGATTGAGCTGAAATTTGGTATGCTGCTGAAGAAATAAAATTTAAATCCAAAACGCGGTGTGCAAGCTTGATAATTGGTTTACCAACAACAATATAAACTTTAAAGCCACAAAATGTAGTGTCATATCTTAATAAACTAATAATTGATGTAGTTCTCCAAACAAATTTTGCCAAATTTTTGGGTATATTCATTGATCAGCATTTAAAATAAAATATTGCGAGGAATTTGAAACCAAACTAAGTCAGGCGTATTATGCTTTACGAATAAATACGAAAGACTTGAACCGAAACACAGTGGGAAAATGTCTCTTTCAGTTAGTTTGTTTCAACAGTAGCTTTAAGCTACGCAGGTATAACTTTGGGTAACGGACATGGTTTTTCTAGAGAACCATAAATCCTAACTAATATTATAAAGAAGTAATGTTTGTAAGTTTATAAGTTTGTATGTAAAGGGTAATTTTCGAAACTACTAATCCGATTTCTCTAATGAAAAGCTACATTATCGATGAGTATTAAAAACCATATTTAATTGTGATAAGTATTGGTTTTCAATACGAAATCATAATAATTATATATTCATATTCATATTATTAGTACCTATACTGGTATACAAGTCAGATACAGATTGGCAAACATCCATACATATTAGCAAACAAACATTTTTTTATCGTAAAGAAAAAATAACAATAAACAAAAAAAAACAGAATAATGTAAAAAGAGGAAATACAAGTCAAAATGCAAAGAAATCAATAAACACTTTAGCCACCAAAGCATTTTAGACTTCACTGGAGTAATATTCCTCCAGTGAGTAAAACGCCTTATCTGTGAGGTACCTCTTAAGGCGTCTCTTAAACACGTCAAGAGATTGCGCCTGCCTAATGTGCTCGCTGAGTTTGTTGTAAACCGCTGGGCCGGCGATATAGGCTAGCCTCTCCGACTTGGATAATGCATGACTTACCGAACGTAGCATGCTACGGGATCTTGTTGGATAGTGGTGATGCACATCATTCACTTCGAAATCGGTTAGATTTCTGCCAACGAACAGCGCTACTTCCATTATATAAATGGACGGCAGCGTCATGATGCAGAGATCTCTAAACAAAGGCCTAGCTGGCGTATTAAGCGCCACACGAGCTATTGTGCGAACTGCAAGCTTCTGCATAAAGAAGGTCCTCTGCCTGTCGGCTGCTCGCCCCTATAACTCCGCGCCGTACGTTAGCAGTGAATGAAAATATGCAAAGTAACACATGCGCAGCGCGGATAAATCGAGAAATGAAGCGATGCGATAGAGCGCATAGCACGCTCTTCCCAATTTATCACATAAAGCATCAATATGTAGGTGCCATCGTAACTCATTATCGATTACGAATCCTAAGAACTTTGTTGAGGATACTTGATTTAGTTCTTAGTTATTGACGGTCACATGTATTTCGGTTTTAGTAGGTCTAAGGCTGAAATACATAACATTAGTTTTGTTAATGTTGAGTATCGGGCCATTATCTTCAAACCATGCACCTAGCTCATTCAACACAAGTTGGGTATTGCTGGTTAACGATAGTACACTCTCGCTCTCTACTACTGCGCATGTGTCATCTGCGTATAGAATCAGTTCAGCTCGCGATGTGGCAGATGTAATATCATTCATATATAAATCAAGGCTAAGAAAAATGAGCTGGTGAAAAAGTACGCCGTGGCCCGCGATAGATTCGGTAGACACCGAGCCACCGCTACATAATGGAGAGGACCGCGCAAGCGACCTGGAACCCGTAACCAGTCGGGAAGTCGGAGGTATCCTAATGGTTAATTCCTGACGGAGATATCCTGCCAAAATCCTGGTCACCTCTATCCTGGTCACCTAACCGGTGCCTCGCCGTAAGGCGTTGGCCTCTGACGGGCATGTTGGCTTTGTTGGACGGTAGATTTGTACTCGTTCCAAAGTCTTCTACGCTCACCTCTCAGAATCGCTTTCGTTAAAACTTCCTAGCGTGACGGGTTCGGCCGTTGTAGTCGATAACTTTTAACTGTGCAGGCACCCGCCAGTAGATGGCAGTTGCACTATTTATTTTTTGTGCTGCCTTCTTCTGTGTCCATAAATATAAAACTTGTTTAATGTAAAATCATATTTTTTGCGTTATGTATAATGTATAATCATAAATTTAACAAGATGTTCAATTAAAAATAGTATGTTTTACCGGAAATACTTTCGGTTTTTTAAAGTCCGTGAAAATAATGCGAGACACGTGTTGTTGTTATTAAACTTCATGACGTAAGTTGTTTTGTTAATTTCTATGCTTTGATAACTGGTTCATTCGTATGTTTAAATAAAAATATTTGATTTTTTAATTTTTATTGCGATAATATTAGGTAATGCCCATATTTTTTTCTAGTTTAATAAAATATATACCTATACATATTAAAATGTGACTATGGAATATCGTTCGAAAACAGAAAAACGAAAGTCCTTATTTCGTGTAATTTTCTGTGGGGTATTGAGAGTTATAAATTACTACGGGCGAACCCACCACCCCAGGAAGTTATAACGATCATATCTTTCTCTCTTCCATGGAGTAAACGCAAAGACTGAGGGGCAAACAAAGTCTGTAGTCGCCAGTTTTCTTTATCGGTGTTACTTATTACAGTTTCTCCCGGTCTGGCACTAAAATTGCCGCTGTTAACTGCTACGGGCGAACCCGCCACACCAGGAAGGTATAACGACATGTAATCACTCTTTCAATCGTGGGGTAAACGCAGAGACTTAGAGACAACACAGTTCACCGGCTAACTAAGACAACACGCAAGTGAGACGCCAACGATTTACCGAAAGTCACTGGGAAGTAAATTCAGAAGGCCAACCTCGCGTCCTCACTACCAGATTTGGCTGGGTTTCTCCGACCGCCGGTCTGGTCATGGATTAGAGGTCGCTTGCGCGGCCTCTACCTGCCTTTGAATATATCGCGGACCGAGGCGTCCTTTAACCGCCATTGTTCCATGGATAGATTACGTCAGGTTGGCAACTACCCCTGCTGTCATATGCTACATATATCTCCAGATCATACTGATTATTCGTCAAATTGCGTAAACGTGTGTTAAGCCTGGTAAGCAACCGCCCAGTTCCGCCCGAGGTATTCCCCCGAATCCGCCATCTTCTGATCCCAACTGCATCTGACTGCAGGATTACAGCCGTGGCAACGCTCACAGCGTTAGCCCATCCCTAACAGGTTAAGCCCATCTACGAGGAGGCTACCAGATAGGAGTTAAACCGTGAGTTGGGCAGGCAAGATGATACAGAGTTCGGCCACACCACCCAAGCTGCACGAAACCATTAGTAATCCGTCTAGCAAACTGGACAACTTGGGTTGTCAACTACAACGGGAGAACCCGTTACCCCAGGAAGTTTTAGCGATAGCGATCGTAAGGTGAGCGTATATGACTTAGAAATAATACATATCGACCGTCTAGCTAAGCCAACATGCTCGTCAGAGGCCAACGCCTTACGGCGAGGCACTGGAAAAGGTACCCAGCGGGCAGCATCGCCCACTGACTACCAGTTTTGGAAGCATATGTAGGTCTGAAATTAGCCATCAGGATACCTCCAACCTCCCGACTGGTTACGGGTCCCAAGACGCTTGCGCGACCTTTACCTGCCTTATATTCAGCGGTGATTCAGTTTGAATCTATCGTGGCATCTCTTGCCCGGCTCCGAATTCAGGATCAGGTAGCCATTTGGTCATTTCAAGAATGGTTGACGACAGGTTAACATCCTCCACACCCCCCCCCCTGTTGCTTAGGAAACAGTATATTTCCATAGTTTCCCGACTCCTTCAGTAATTAGTCACAATGGATCTTATAGCTCAAACTGCACGAAACCGTTCGCTACCTAACAGTACAACCTATCGCAAACTGGACAACTAGGGTTGTCGACTACAGCGGGCGAGCCCGTCACCTCAGGAAGTTTTAACGATTAGTCGATCTATCTCCCCAGAGTGTGCGCAGAAGACTTGAGGACAAAACAGTCCACCGTCTAGCTACGCCACAAGCCCGTAAGAGGCCAACGCCTTAACCGCGAGATAGCCAGGAGTGTTACCCGGCGGGCCTACACTCACGCCCTTACTTCCAATTGTGACCAGATTACTCCGGTCTCTCGATTGGTTACGAGTTCGAGGTCGCTTGCGCGGTCCCCTCCCTTACGAAGCGGTGAAACGGTGTTTACCGAATCTATCGCGGACCACAGTGTCCTTTGCTCGGCTGTTCACCCAGGATCGGGTAGTCGATGGTCATTTCAAGAGCAGTGATCGTCGTAAGGTCCGCAACCACCCTGCTTCCAGACTCCCCCGACTGTTAGTCAGAGTGCACAGTCGATTGGCTTACGCCGCACGGTGCGCAGACCGTCTAGGAGCGCCCGAAGTTTCCCCTGGGAATCACCCAGGGGAAACTGACCATAAGGCCAGAGTCCTACCCAGGTGCGCGCTTCATGCGTGGAGGCCGTCGGATAGGTGTTGACCCGTGAGTGTGACCAACCCTGAAAAGAATGGGTCTTCGTGGCCAATTCAGCAAGGGCCCATTAACTCCCTCGCAAACTGGACAGTACACCAACCACCCAGTTCTGTCCGTGGTATTCCCCCGAATCCGCAATCGTCGGATCCCAACTGCCTCTGAATGCAGGATTACAGCTGTGGCAGAAGCTCACAGAGTCTTTGACAGGCTAAGCCCCTCTACGAGGAAACTACCAGTTAGGAGTTGAACTGTGAGTTGGGAAAGCCAGATGAAATATAGTTTATACCGCATATTTTTTCAATCACGAATTACACACCATGATGAATAAGCTTGTCGATTAACCTTTCAGAAGCCTTTTGGAAGTAATTCCACGCAAAAATGTCAAAGCCCTCGAAAATTTGTTTGTAGAAGGTGTGTGCAAGCATACTAATATATAAATGTGGCTTATTCAATGACAGGCTTTTACCGCAGTGGAGGAAGAAATAGAGCTGATAATTCAATAAATACGGATAATACGAAGAACGCCGATCGGCGTGCATGGCCACCCAGGGGTTAAACAAGCGAGCCTGGCCGAGCTCTTCGCAACCTCTTCTGTACGACAACGCAGGACTACAGCAAACAATCGCAAAGTTACAGGCGTTGCGACTGTAGAATACTTCACAATGTTATTTATTTATTTATTTATTAATTTTCCAAAACATAATTAAACTTATAAATAATTCCAAATCGATAATTATTATTCTAGACTATATTATACATACATACATATATAAAATGATTATCTAACCTTTCTTGTTATTACTTGGCACTACTTTTTAACAACTTGTATACTACATTCTACATATTTACCTAATTACTTGATTGCCAAGAAACTCCATTACCGTACTTTGGAGTCAAGCCCTGACTGGCTCTTTTGAGGGCCCTCGGCTAGAGACTAAACAGGAGACCCTTATTCAGACGGGGATCTGGAGGTCATCCCTTCGAAATTTTTGGAAACGTTCATGCCTGAAAACCACATTTTCCGCTATGTTGGCACTTAAACAGTATTTGAGTAAAGGCAAGATCTTTATCAAAAATTTAGTTTTTTCTGTAGTTTACTTACGTTTACAACATATTTTTATATTATTTTTATTTTATCTAAATGTCGTACAAATTAGAAAAAAATTGCAAGTACAACCTGTACTAAAGCCATCATTTAAATAATTAATCATCCTAAGCGTATCTATAGACAAAAGTTGTCATTTACGTTTTTTATAATCAAAAGAAAAACGGTCAAAATTATTTATTTCAAAATTTATGATAATCTTTCGAAATTTCTTTGTTTGGTCTGAACCTCTCTTTGTTATTAGTCATAGGACAATCTAAAACTGAAAAAGACGAATTCATAAATTTGTACGATTGATTTTTCACCAGGCATTTCCTTTTTGACGTTCTTTTTACTTAAAATCTACTACTTCTACTACAAAAACCATGTTATCTTCTAAACCGCTATTAACTGTAGCTACTTGAATAAAATTTTGGTTTTGTATACAGAACTTTAAATTATTTATCACTCTTTTTGTATCCTACTTGTTGAAGCAACGGCTGCAATAAGTTCCAGGCGATAGAATAGTCAATCGATTTATTTTATAAATAATTTGAAGCAGGAGATGTAACAAGAATTAAATCTAGTAAAACAGTAGATATAAATTGGTTTTAAAATTATAACTTTTGACTGATCAATTGGGCCATTCAAATAGAGTTGGCGAATATGTTCAACACTTTTTTCTCCCAAACTGGCCAATATAGCTATCAAACACCTCACGGAATAATCTAACAGGTGAGCAAAATGTACCTTACAGCAGACACATTTTCTTCATGCGGCCAACTGATGTTGTTAAAATATTAAAAATTGTAAATTATATGAAAAAGTAAATCTTCAGACATAGAAAAGTGGCACCTCGTCATAGATGATAAATTAGCCTATATATTTAATATATCTCTTCGAGATGAAATTTTTCTAGACCTATTCAAAGTTGCTAAAATTATTCCACTACACAAAAAAGGTTTAAAAACTGACGTAAGCAATTACAGATCAACAACGTTGCTACCTGTTTTTTCACAAGTACTTGCAAAACTAGTAAATTTAAGGTTATTAAATTACCTCGAAAATTAGAATATTTTATCACATCCTGAATTCTGTTTCAGAAAGACTAAAGGTACGATCGATGCACTAAACGATGTTCTGACAAGAATGTATAATGACATGGAAAAGAAACTTTATTCGAATACTGCGTTTTGCGATCTATCAAAAGCGTTCGATATCGTTGACCATCAACCATTGCTAGCTAAACTCGACAGATATGGAATCCGAGGAAATAGCTTAAAATGTTTCAATATTTTCTATCTTCTTAATAGAAAACAAGTTGTACAACTAGATGAGTGCACGGGTGGCATATTTAGGAGAACCATTTCCGATGACTGCGAAATTATGTGCGGAGTTCCACAAGGAATCATCCTGGGACCAACCCTTTTTATTTTATATGTAAATGATCGCCATATGTAGAAACTCAGTCCAATATTACTTTGTATGCGGATGACACCAGCAAAAGCTCTGCAGATGGGTAATAGAGAAGGCAAACGGTTTTGAAGGCTTGTAGAATAAAAACTATTCAACTTACATAAATACAGTTTATATCATTTCATTCAATATACAATCTTATTTTTTACATCAAGTTTTAAAGATTAGAACTCTCAGATGACGGCAGTCAGCAGCGATGCAGTAGTGACCCTAGACTGTACTGGTCTCCTTGACCTCCACTCTTGGGTCTACTGCATGCGCAGCTGCCCACTGCAGAGATGGATGTGCTTATTTACTGGCGGCAAAAAAATTGGCCATAACACACGGTACTCACCGTACGAATGGCAAACGCCGTACGATGCGCAAAACGTCAAGTATCGACCCTGGTGTCTGCTACTCTTAAAACGATCCTTTGCCCACACGATCCAGCGTGAAATTGACGTGCAAAAAACAATATATTTTTAAACAATATTTTGCTAATATTAGCAAAAACATCAGAATCTTAGTATTAGCAAAACAGTATTAAGATTCTGATGTCTCAATAACATGGAAATAATAATAATAATTCGAATTTTAATTAAATGGTTTAGAAGTTATGGGATACAATATGATCCATGGTCCTTCAAGGGTTAACCATTTTTACTCGAGGCCTTTTTCGCATCTAAGAAAATACTACATCACATTGGACTAATACCTTTTAATACCACGAAAATACTTGAAACACAGTATGATCATAATACTAAAATACTAAGAAAATACTACTAATATACGATAAAAATCTTAGAATGGGGATGACCCAACTGATTTTTTCTAAAAATCATGTTGAAAAAAAAAATACCATTTTTATCTTCTTCTTAACGTGCCATCTCCTATCTGAGGTCGGCGGTCATTATGGCCACTTGGGCCCGTGATGTTGCGGCGCGGAACAACTCGGTGGTGCTTGAGTTGAAATTGCTAACCCTCCGGGGATTCTTTGTACCCTCTGACCACCTAAAGTCTGCCGGGGACTGAAAGCCATGGTTTTGTATTCAGCCATAATGATGTTCCTGGGAATGGGGTTATGCAGTGGTTTTCCCTTTGCCTTCCGCATCGCTGTTTGTTACCGACGTAACAATTGTGACCCTCGGCTGTACTGGTCTCCTTGACCTTCACTCTTGAGTCTACTGCATGCGCAGCTGCCCACTGCAGGGATGAATGTGCTTATTTACTGGCGGAACAAATTCGCCATGACACACGGTACTCATTGAACTTGTGTAGCATTGTTTAGTAAGTCCTTTCTACCAGACTTCCCACTACGTTCTCGTAACCTTGCCGCTGTGTGGTCGGGGGCTGTTTATTCAGTATATTTACAGCTAATCATCATATCTGATGGCCGTTAACTATCTTCCACCTGTGATCCTGATGGTAGCCTACAGCTCAGACCGATACTAAATGCAAACAATAATTTATGTATTGTCGATGTCGATGCCGATGATCTTAGAAGTCGATCATTTTTATACCACGGAAAATAATACCAAAAAGTACAAAAAATACTATGAAAATACCAGTGGACGCAAAAAACTTCCCGTGCGCCGCAGCGGCGCCGCTCGAGTGCAAAGGGTTAACTCTCAGCTTATCCATTTCCGGATATGGTAGGGCATCATTCTGCTACCGTGACCTTCGAATACATGACGCTGATCAAAGAATACGCCGAAATTATGAACTCAAACGACTTGAGGTGTGGCAATTTTATCTAATAAGATATCAGATGTATAATCGAGCAAGCAATGCTTAACATTGCAGACTCGACTATTATTTAAGCACGAGTCAATGCTTAAGAATTACTATAGATTCTAGTGTAAATAAAACGCGGTTTTCTCTACGGTGAACGTTGTCAGCTGCATAGGAAGTCAACGGCGAACAACCAATAACCACATATCAATTGCCTTGGAAGATACTGAACATCTTGCGGTGTCGACTACAACGGGCGAGCCCGTCACCACAGGACGTGTTAACGATTAGTCGTTCTGTCGCCCTGCAGTGAACGTAGAAGACTTTGGACAGTACAATCCTACGTCCAGCTACGTCACAACCCGTGAGAGTCCAACGCCTTACCGCGAGTGAGCCAGGAATAAACCCGGCGGGCTCGAGATACTCGCGCCCTCACTTCCAATTGTGATTTTATCTTTTTTATCTTATCTTATTTATATTATTCTTAATACCATTTTTATTATTATATTTATCTTAATACCATTTTATTTATCTTAATACCATTTTTATTATACTATAATAAAATAAATATATATAAAATATTTATAGTATAATAAAATTTATTATTATATTTATCTTAATACCATTTTTATCTTCTTCTTAACATGCCATCTCCTATCAGAGGTCGGCGGTCATTATGGCCACTTGGGCCCGTGATGTTGCGGCGCGGAACAACTCGGTGGTGCTTGAGTTGAAATTGCTAACCCTCCGGGGATTCTTTGTACCCTCTGACCACCTAAAGTCTGCCAAGGACTGAAAGCCATGGTTTTGTATTCAGCCATAATGATGTTCCTGGGAATGGGGTTATGCAGTGGTTTTCCCTTTGCCTTCCGCATCGCTGTTTGTTACCGACGTAACAATTGTGACCCTCGGCTGTACTGGTCTCCTTGACCTCCACTCTTGGGTCTACTGCATGCGCAGCTGCCCACTGCAGGGTTGGATGTGCTTATTTACTGACGGCAATATTCACCATGACACATGGTAAGTACTCATTGAACTTGTGTAGCATTTTTTAGGTAAGTCCTTTTCACCAGACTTCCCCCTACGTTCTCGTAACCTTGCCGCTGTATGGTTGGGGGCTGTTTATTTAGTATATTCACAGCTAACCATCATATCTGATGACCGTTCACTATCTGCCACCTGTGACCCCGATGATAGCCTACAGCTCAGACCGATAAAACCCTTCGGGACGCGTCCCGTGTTAACCGCGAGTGAATCCAGACTGTAGAATTGCACTATATACACCACAGTTTAATAACACTCATTAAGTTCACTCAAGAGTTACAAGGCAATGCGGAAAGAGCATGCGACGAAAGTGGGGCCAGGGGTAAGTCATGTCGAGTCCTTAGTCCCATAATAACGGCGCTGTGGGCTGTGACGCGCTGTGGGCGCAGTTTGTGTCCGTTCTTACTATTACTATTTTGTGGAGATTTACGAGTCGACGCCATATGGTATTCTCAGAACAAATCGGTAGCATAATAGCATCTGCGTCGCCAGGGCACCGTAAATGTAGCCGGGACGATGCTTCAAGAAGAAGACGAGTAATCCTATTACGATTTGTGGTAGCCCTTAAGATTCCTGACCTCACTTGCTTCGAATTCAATTTTGTTCTAAGGGAAGCTACTCTCTGGTATACTGCTATTTACTAAAGTTATTATGTAATTATTATTTTTGTTAAGAAAATTTCAAAATATGTTGATACTTAGAATTTAAATATCGAATATTAAATACTTACTCTACCAACACTATATGTCTTTGAATGTGTAAAGTCGATTAAAAAAAATATAGGATATTGGAAGACTCAAAAGGAAATTCACTCTCAATTTACCAAAGGTAAGCATAATCTAATATTACCTTGTCCATCTTTGGAATTATTTAAAAGGGATCCCAACTACATTGGAATTATATGTTATAATAAATTACCGGAAAATATATTTTTTTAAAGTAAAAACCGGAAAATACCCTAGTTTAAGTTTAAATTTAAAGGCAACCTTATTGAGAGAGAATTGTATGATATTAACGAATTTTAATTAGGTTATCGATAATTTTCGACTATTCTCCTTAACTTAGGACTTTGTAGTTTTAAGTTAGGTCATGGACAATTTTTATTTATATTTTTACATTTAGCTTGACATTTTTTCCCGTTTTATTGATTATTATATTATTACGAATATTTTATTTTCTCTCCGATATACGATTGTATTTAGTACTAGCTAACCCGGCGAACTTCTTACCGACTAACAATCAATGAATGACATGTTACAGATTAGCTGAACTTAATTTATGATATTGTTTATTTATTTATTTATTTAAGAATTAATTACTATAAAACATTGATTTGCTTAAAAAAATAACAGGAACCGGATGGCACAACCTTAACCTTTTGTAAATTTGTTTCTGTCACCCAACTGGGACTAGCCCGTTCTAGGGTGGACAGGACTCTAATATTACTATACAGTTTGCTTGATTGCTTGATTGTTTACAATACTTATAATGCTTACAATGCTTGATTTAATACACACTCGGGGCATAGTATACCGAGTCAACAGTAGACTCTCTCTCGAGCGACAAAGCATTCCGGGAAGAGGGTGTGAGGAATGTGGGCAGAGGGGTACGTCTCGACGAACGCCTTTCGTTAGCGCTACGCGTAGGTCTTTAAAGGCTGGCGACGTTTTCGAACGTTTGCATATTCATGTGCGTCGAATAGCAGACATCTGGCGGCCATATCCGAGCCCTTACGACTCGTGACGTATTCGCTTCGATTTCAATTTTGCTCTAAGAGAAGCCACTGTCTGGTATACTGTGCCCGGGGTTTGCAGTGGTATTAATCTTTCTCAGTCATGAAGCTATATTTTCATTGGTTTGAAGATCGCTTACAATACTGTCGAGTTTTATAAAATACATGTTTTTGTTTAAATTTTTATTCTTACTAATATCTACATTTAACCCTTCGGCTACGAAACGACCAAATTTGGTCGGATTGTTCCCGGAGCGCACAGTAATATTTTTTTCTAATTTCAACGCATCCTAAAATCCATACCAAATATCTCATTATTACCATAGATAGGTACATAGACGGCCGCTTGAATAATTTCGCGCGTCATTTCGCTGATATTTCTTGTAAAATTCCATTGTCAAACATCCTCATTCTTTTTTTCGAGAAATCATCAAAATTTTTATTGGTTTTTATGAGCTCATATCTAAATATTTTTGTATGTAAATAAGCAAAACCAAATATTACCATTGATAGAGAATTTAATAAAGATCACGATAGTATTTACAATTTCTAAATAGGGTTCCGTATTTTTCCGTATGACAAGTACAGGTTAGAAATGCCGAGATTTTTTCACTTTTTCGACTTTCTCATATTTATTTATAATTGTCTAATTGTTTAACAAAATGAGATATCAATATTCTATATACGATATTTGATTGATACTTTTTATGATTGTAGTTTCATAGTTATAGTACTTTTTGTCGAGCATGGCGATATTGCAAGAAATGCCAATAAATTGCCGCGGTCTGCCATGAAATTATGCCCGTTCTCGAAGGGTTAATAGTTAATCGTCGAATGATTAAAATACAGTATTCTTAGCTGGTTGTATATGAGAATGTATTTGCCATTGTATATTTTTATAATTATTTAAGGCCCTTAATGCATTATTAATATGAACTCCCCAGTCCTCCATAACTTCCTTATCTATCGTCAACCTCTAGCTAATATAAGGAAATTATATAAAACAATAAGGAATTACAAAAAGAATACATAAAATATAAGCAGTTTTATAAGAATTAAAAAAAAGGAAGTTATGGGAGAAGATTTTGTTTCTTCCAAGTAAAATTCATTTCTTTTTTAACTTGATTTCCCATCTCTGTAGCAGACTTGACCAAATGCTTTTGCAATTCACTGCAGGAGCATTCTTTGGGAAATCCAATTAGCTCCATGAAGTTTATGACTTTGACCTGAAAGAGAAACACATTATGTAAAATTAGTGGACAATTTATAATCAGCAGTTATCGTCTAAAATAGGGATTTCCAAAGTTATTAGTATAACGTTTGTTTGTTTCTACTCTTTATTGTGACATTTCACAATGGGTGGGCTTATTGTCATACGTCAATCTCTTACAACTAACCCTTCTATGAAGTGTTTATATATATGTGTGCTTGTAACATGTGTGTAAGTGTGTGTCTTGTTATTGCATTTGATCGACAGAAATCAAATGCAAATGAAAATGGTAACCCAGCCGGGAATCGAACCCGGAACCTTACAATGTAAGATCAGGCGACCTAACCACTGTGCCACTGAGCCGTGTCGTATAATAACGCTCCCTTCTGCTAAAAGAAAATGCCCACGTCTCTGTTCTATTATAAATTGATAAAATAAGTGTAAATTTTATATTCACTTATTTATTAATTTAAGAATTAATTACTTGAGTTTGATTACAAAAATAACTGGAAACGAATAGCAGATTATTTGATTCTGTCACCCAACTAAAACAAGCCCGTTCTAGGGTGGATAGGGCGCTCTAATATTACAATAAATTATTTAGGAGTGTTAATAAAATGCTCATAAAACTAAATTGACTTAAAATGAGGTCCTCAAAAATCAACAAAAATCTCAATTCCATTATAAAATCGGCATGAACTAGTTAATAAATGACATAGGTTTTATTTATTGCTT
The DNA here is from genome assembly GCA_944548615.1 of Micropterix aruncella. Classification (NCBI taxonomy): domain Eukaryota; kingdom Metazoa; phylum Arthropoda; class Insecta; order Lepidoptera; family Micropterigidae; genus Micropterix; species Micropterix aruncella. Next base: position 21,422,510 of record OX155970.1, on the reverse strand, counting down.
ATTTAATTACAAACATGTGGTAAAAAAAATAATCAATCAATGAGACGGATGAGCTTGCATGTTTTTAAGAAGATTAGCTAAAGTACAGACAAGCTATTTATACCTTAGTATTACATTCTATAATCTACTACATACTAATCTTACAGCTGGAGGACGTCACATAAAACAAAAGCATTAAGAAGATACTGATAGGCCGCCTTCTCTAAGATCAGACCGAATTCGAGGGCCATAACTTTTTATTTATTTATTTATATATTCAATCATTGTAAATATTTAATTAATGATGTCGATCAAGAGATGCCTATTAGCCATCTGTTCAATAATGTAACGGAATTAATCGTATGATTTCTCAACAATACTTACAAAAGCAGAGCCCTATTTTCTGGTTATTTTATATTATTTTACATTTATATGATACTTTTAGTTTTTAAATGTATGGTGTAGCTTTAATTTGATTATTTAACATTTTACTAACAACTTTGAATATTTGGTAAGATAAATAACGTTTAGTACGTTTCTATTGGAATTACTGACTATTTCAATTATTAGGCTTCTATTTTTATTGTTTAACTTTTTATTGACTAATTCATTTATTAAACTGAATAACTGTTAGTAGTTATAAATAGGATAAAACGAATTTACCGCGTGATTTTTGTAGCACCCAACGATAAAGGATACAGTGAGTGTTGTGTGCACGACGGTTTTTCAAAATTCGCGCGCGCCGACCCTGCCGCCCCACCACCGTTATAATTTGCGGAGTAACAGCAGCAGTTTGCCGCCTACCCGTAGAATAACGGATGGCGATTGACAGTACTTTAGTCTACCTTGGACAACAGCGGCTGCAACGTCGCCGAAACGTCGGTTGTTAAATTCAAGCGGTAAATTCAATTTATCCCATTTAAAATATCAAACAACCGCGATAGTCTTCGATTTTATACTAATTTTAGTACTCGTAGATACCCGAATTATTGACTATTTTAATTAATAGTCCTTTATTTCGTTTGTAATAAGATTTACGAGGAATAACTTCTAGTAGGTTCCAAATAATTGATTATTTTAATTATTACTGTAGTTTTCTCAAATACATTTATTTTGGTAATCTAATAGTTAAATTCTTAACTACCTATGTATGTTAAGTAATGAGCAGTAACAGGAATTTACTGCCTAACACAAATTGGACACGACGAAAATGCAATTTAATGTAATGTAGCTTAGTTAATCTATACTAATATTATAAAGAGGTAAAGTTTGTGAAGTTGTAGGAAGTAATCTCTGAATCTTCTATTGGAAAATTCTTTTACCAATAGAAATCCACGTTATTTGTGAGTGTCATAGGTTATATATTAATCCGAATAATAGAAAGACTTTTCGTGGTAGTCAGATTTGCAAAGTAAGTCGGAGAATAAACGGTCGAATGAAAAGGTTTCTAACTAACGCTGCATTAACCATGAGAGATATATATTAAGTTCTAGAGAAAAGTTGTAGAGCTTGATAATGCTTACAAAAAAGTCAGCGACAGCATATGTCTACCTTTTATATTTAAGTCACAAAAAGTAGTATTTTACATTAAAAAAATAATTTAAATCTTTAGGTTATGTTTATTGGTGATATTATCAACAATTATGAATTCTTATCAAAATAAGTAAATTTATCGTCTCACGTGTTTAAAACCAAAGACTTTTCTCTTTTACTGCATATAATTTCCCTTTTACTGCATAAATAGTTAAAGAGATAATACGCTCACAAATAAGACACTCCCAAGAAGACACTCACAAATAACGGTATTATAGTCAAATTGGCATGCAAATACATACATATGCAGTAAAAATATAACCCTTCTTTTGGCAGTCAGGAAATAAATCATAGCACTCAGTACTAACCGAACCACACTCATAATTTCATCACAGGTAAAAAGTTTTACCGCCCAACGAAGTGGGCACGGGTCAGCTAGTAATAAATAAACTCACAACTGTCTCGAAGAGTATAGGCTCGGAACCTATCCCGAAAGCCATCGCCCATGCAGCATGTATATTGATTACCATCCATGAGTGGGCAAGACCCTGTAGGTTCTGGTCGTCTGAGTTCATCAAGTTCTCCAGTACTCCGTAAGTACCCTCTACGATCGCTATGTCGTACTTTTTATGATATTCCGCAATTATTTCATATAATTCCTTCCACTCTTCCGTCTTCCTGCAGTTCCTGTTTGCGCAGCTGGGTAGTGGAACTTCCTAGAATGGAGCATTAAAATTACAACTGTCACTTTCTGGCCAATTGAGAACGTAGGCGAATGAACCATAATGCCTAATTTTACTTTACCGGTAGACCAACTGATTTTATTTTATTTTTATTTTTCGGAAAACTTACAGCGTTTCATACTTAATGCTAACACTTATTATACAAATCTAAGGCCAATTATAAGTTTTCACAATTAAACTAAATCTTTTGTTACAGCGCAATGAGCTATGAAAAAAATGCAGGTTTAAGGAAGGGGAAAGGGATAGGAAAGCCACATTATGAGTTATGTAGATTAAGATATATGATGTTATATAACATACATACATATATTCATACATACACGTGCACAAATAATAAATTAATATAAATAATACGATAAGGTAATAATAAAATGTAAAAGTATAGTTAATATAAATATATATAATATACATCACAATGTATTTATAATGTTAATAAACATATGAAATTGAGATGAGAAGATAAAATTTTGTGAACGCTCTAACATTTTTTTTTGAGAGAAGACGGATATATACATTTTGACATCCCCACCGAGACGATTAATACGGTTTCCAGACTGAAGTCTGTCTGTGTTTCTGTGTGTCAGTAATCAATTTTAATGTTTACCTAAAACGCTACAAGGTAATTTGAGAAGGCGATTGTAGGGGCCGTGTTAGACTTATCCCATAGTTAAAATGAAAATGTGGATAAATAACAAATATCTATAAAAATTCAGGGGCGTACCCAGGATTTATCAAAATCGCCAACCGCCGTGGGGGGGGGGGGGGGTTAGGTTAAGTTGGAAAAGTCCACAAAAGCCTGTAGGACTCACACACTCGCCCAACTGCATCGCTCTGGAGGTAGCGGATGGTTTCGTGCAGCTGGGGCCATAAGATCCAATTTGTTCTCGGATTGGTTCAGCTCCTATTTAGAAGCGTCCTCGCGTGGAAGTCTACCCCGGGCACAGAATACCAGACAGTAGCTTCTCTTAAAACAAAATTCAAATCGAAGGAAGTGACGTCAGGAATCTTAAGGGCTACCACAAATAGTAATATGATTACGATTTGTTCTGAGAATACCATATTATGTGGCGCCCACAGAGCGCCACAGCCTACAGCGCTGCAACTATGGGCCTAAGGACGCGACATGACTTACCCCTGGCCCCACTTCCGTCGCACCCTCTTCCCGCATTGCCTTGTAGCTCTTTGAGTGAACTTACTGGGTGTTATTATACTGTGCCCCGGGTAAGACTCTCGCGTCTCAGGGCTCACGGCTGGTGTATCGGTTTCTTCTGGTGGGATTGCCTCCCGGCGCTACTGGTCGGTTTGCGCTCCGTTCGGCGACGCCAATCGGGTGCACTCTATTGCTGAAGAAATCTGGAGACTATGAAAATAAACTGCCCCCTAAGCAGCGGGGGTGGATGTTGACCTGATTTCATGACATCCTTGAAACGACATATCGGCCAACCGATCCTCAGTGGCATGAGGGGCAAAGAAGGCACAGGTCCGCGATAAATTGTTATTGAATTATCGCCGAAATACAATAGGTAGAGTCCGCGTAAACGACTTCGGTCCTGTAACCAGTCGGGTAGGGAGCTAATGGGCCCTTGCTGAGTTGGCCACGAAGACCCATTTGTTCAGGGTTGGTCACACTCACGGGTCAACACCCATCCGGCGGCCTCCACGCATGAAGTGCGAGACCGGGTAGGACTCTGGCCTTGGGCTAGTTTTCCCTAGGAGTCAGTCTTCGAGCGCTCCTGGACGGTCTGCGCACCATGTGGCGTAAGCTAACCGATTGTGCATTCTGACTAACAGTCGGGGGAGTCTGAAAGCAGTACTGTTTCCTATAGAGCGGGTATGGTTGCTGACCTTACGGCGACTGCTCTTGAAACGACCATCGGTTACCGATCCCGGGTGAACAGCCGGGCAAAGGACGCCGTGGTCCGCGATAGATTCGGTTTACACCATGTCACCGCCTTGTAAGGGAGAGGACAGCGCAAGCGACCTCGAACTCGTAACCAATCGAGAGACCGGAGTAATCTGGTGGCAATTGGAAGTAAGGGAGTGAGTGTAAGCCCGCTGGGTAACATACCTGGTTATCTCTCGTTTTCCTCTTACGACCGTGGTGGAGCTTGACGGTGGACTGTTTTGTCCAAGTCTTCTGCGCTCTATAGACCAATATTAACCACACCTTTTCAACTATTACCACGACCGGACAGGGCGGCTGTTTGGGGATCGCCGATGGCCCCCGACTCAAGAAGGCCCCAAAGGGGCCTAAAATAGGACTTACTTTATAACTTTGATAAAAATGTAATTATTGATAAAGACGCCAGGAGCAGGGAAGAAATGGCCAATAATCTGTTAGATTAGGATACTTCTTATTCTAAATTGTAAATAATTAATTTCGACCATTTTTCTTTTGATTATAAAAACGTAATCGTAGTAAAAGACAACTTTTTTCTCTACACATTCTTTGCTTACTCATTAACGTTTTACCTACTTTAATATTTTAATCGAGGTGTTGCAGTAGGATTTAGATAATGGCTTTAGCACAGTTTAAGTGACATAAATCTAAAAATATTTCTTATCCTCATACACATACAAAATATTCTCGCCACAAGTAATAAATCTCTTGTCATGATTACTATTTTATCTAGTGTTTATGAAGTTTAGATACAAAAAAAAATATACGAAGATGTATTCTAAGCGTAAGTAAACTACAATAGAAAATCTTAATTTTTGATAAAATCATTCCTATACTCAAATACTTTCGAAGTGCCCAAACAGCGGAAAACGTATTTTCAGGCATGTAATTTTCAGAAAAAATCAGAGGGAGGACCCCCGGACCCCCCCTCTTCATAAAGGGGACCCCCCTCTTCAGTCATTGCCGAGGCCCCCCAAAGGAGCCAGTCCGGGCCTGACTCTTACCATCACCAAATGATGCGACAAATTTACGTCCCATCGCGCGCCAATTCGTAGTATATTTGCACTATACTCCGTGGTAAGAAAATGGTATTTTTCCAATAATGATATAGGTAGTATTTTCAGAAACATGGCGAATTTTTGCACGTTCACAATACTTTCCGTGAAAGTAAAAGAACCGTGAAAAAGCCTTTGTTGAAGTTGACGATTCTTAATACCGAATGCTTGTAGAGGAAATTTCAATCCTAAAATCCTCTATAAATAAGATAAAAACGACCGATTTAAACCACTGTCCAACTCTTGACATGACCATATCTCTTTCTGTAATAGGTTTTTAATCGATTTTCAATTTGACTAAAATGTATTGACTATTTCTATTATTAAGTAGGCACATATTAATTATACCTTGACTATTTTTATTTGCAATATCATCACTAAGACAATGACTGCAATATCATCACTAAGACTTGCAATCACTAAGACATTTTATTTACTTTTTGACAATCGTCACATTTTTGTTTGTTATTTTTGACATTACATTTATTAAGTTTATACTAAAAAAACTTATTTTTATCGGTATTTTAAAGAATTAATTACTCTGTGTTTTCATCTGGTAAACTAAATGGTGAGACTCGATTTAATTCTACAATAATACCTTCTTTATTCTTACGAGCAACCTTTTATGTTTTGATTATTAATAGAAGAATTTGATCATTAATGAAGAATTCAATTATATCACGGCCAAATGTAAATGTAATACAACTGTCTATACAACTATGTATTAGTTTTTAGGACAATAAATTATTTGATTTGATTTGATTTGATTTGACCAAGTGATGCCTGCATGCCAAATTGCAGCTCAATCGGATGAAGCGTTCGGGGGTTATCGTGGATGAATACACACATACACACACAGACAGACTTCAATCTGGAAATGGTCTTAATCGTCTCAAGAGGGCCCAAAATAGATATTTCCGTCTTCATCTCAAAATTTTGCGCGTTCACAATACTTTCCCTCCTGGTCGGTTGGTGGGCCAGGAAAGTAACCAAACGAAGTATGCGACTATTATAGTTTTTGGAAAAATAGGATATGCGTATAAATATACCGAACGCTCGCCGCTAGATTGAAACTCACAATTAACCGGTTTTATTTTTGTACAATACTTACAGTTCTGTTTAGTCCGTTGCATCCGCGATTTTTCAGAACGGTTTCAATGGTGTGATACGTTAGACTTTCAGACATCGCTGGGATCACATCTAATGCACATTTCAGCGAGTCCTCGTCGCCAGTAATTTCGTAATTAAGCGCCATTTTGGTAACCTGAAATAGTGTAATGGCATTACTTACTATGATGGACAGGCCGCTAGAACGAATATTGGAAGCATGTTGACCGGCCGCTAGATGGATACACGATAGCCACTAACTAGCCATATATATAAATACAAACGGAGCTGCCATGGAATTCACCGACCGGAGTCGGGCCCATCATAATACTATTTTTTTTACACTTCTGGGGGGTGAGCAGTGGATTCCGGACTTACGAACCGGCTGTGGTAGGTTTAGGACAGCTGTCTTGCCACATGTGAGCGTTCACCTTGCCACCCATTCACTCCCCCTTCGAAGCCATAGAATTTGAGATGCGCAAATCGCAGTTTTAGATAATTTTTCTAAGAAAGAGTTGATTATTTTTCTGGAAAGGCCAAGATCTTTAAAGAGGTGAAATAGAGATTTAGCTGGCAGGCCACGAGCGCCAACTTCCACCGCGTGAAGGTGAACAGTGAAGCCGTTCCGGGTTACGGCATTTGCAAGATCATGGTATTTATTTAATTTGTACTCGTGGTCTTTTGGGATATTTGATTCCCATGGAACAGTTAATTCTACGATAAGAGCCACCTTCCGAGATAGAGAGTAAAGAGTTATATCTGGACGGAGGGCTGTGCATCCGAGACTTTCAGGGAATTTATACTGCTTAGAGACCGAATCAACCTCCAGAATCCAATCTGTAGCTTTCTCGATTATTGAGAAAGGTTTTGTAGTTAAATGTTTTTTTGCCTTTAGAGCCATCCCGCACAAACTGTATTGGGGGTTTGGAGGATACTGTCAAACCCTTGTTGGCACGAGCCACTGAGAGACTAATTACCTCGCGAATAACAGCGAGAACTTTGTCATGGCGGTAAGTGTACCGTCCTTGATCTAAGGCCACCTTGCAGCCAGCTAGAATGTGCCTAGCTGTGCAAGGGGTATTGCTACAGAGGGGACAAGAACTATCCTCGGCAAAGCTCCAACGAGCGAGGTTACTGGGGTCTGGAAGTGTATGCTGAAAGGCATTCAAATAAAAAACAGGTCCTTAACTATGTAATTTCTGTTTTTTCACACTGGCCAATTTGGGAGATAATGGGCCCTTGCTGAGTTGGCCACGAAGACCCATTCTGTTCGGGTTGGTCACACTCACGGGTCAATATCCGACGGCCTTCCACGCATGAAGTGCGAGCCCGGGCAGGACTCTAGCCTTAGGGCTAGTTTCCCCTAGGAATCAACCTTCTGGCGCTCCTGGACGGTCTGCGCACCGTGCGGCGCAAGCCAATCGACTGTGCAGTCGGGGGAGTCTGGAAGCAGTACTGTTTCCTATAGAGCGGGGGTGGTTGCGGACCTTACGGCGACTGCTCTTGAAACGACCATCGGCTACCCGATCCTGGGTGAACAGCCGGGTAAAGGATGCCGTGGTCCGCGATAGATTCGGTGTACACCGTTTCACCGCTTCATAAGGGAGAGGACCGCGCAAGCGACCTCGAACTCGTAACCAAACGAGAGACCGGAGTAATCTGGTCACAATTGGAAGTAAGTGCGCGAGTGTCGGCCCGCCATGTGTAACATCCCTGGCTATCTCGCGGTTAAGGCGTTGGCCTCTTACGGGTTTGTGGCGGAGCTAGACGGTGGACTGTTTTTGTCCTAAGTCTTCTGCGCTCACTCCAGGGAGATAGAACGACTAATCGTTAAAACTTCCTGAGATGATGGGCTCGCCCGCTGTAGTCGACAACTCTAGTTGGATCGCTTTGAGCGCGACTTGAAATGCTCGAAGCGTGCGCATGAAATGCTCAGTTCGCGCGCGCCTTCGTCCAGACAATGAGAATTTATTACAAAGTGTGATATTGCATGATAGATTGGACTAATGTGGACGGTTTTTTTTTTCATTTCATGTTTCATGCAACCTTTCGTCAGTCTGTAGGCAGCATTAGGAAAACAAACATTTGATTTATGCGCAAATTAACCTGGGTCCAGACAGATGTATGCTAAAAAGCGTATAACGATACTTTCTGGATTGGAAATTATGTTTCTTGTATGCTCTTGCATTTGAATGTGTATGAAACTTAAAAATAAATAAAAAATAAAATCTTACCTCAGATAAAACGCATATATTATCATATCTCTTGATGAAACCTGTGGCTAGAAGTATCGCTTCTAAGTTGATCAAATTGCACATGGAATTATTGTATTTAACTCCTTTCTTAGATAGACTGATTAAATCGCTTAATCCAGACGGTATTTTAAACGAAGTGAGAACCGCATCAGTCAACTTTCTGAAATGTATAAAAACAGGTTTAAAAATAAATATAATATGGTTAATTATACAAGATATTAGATTGCTCAAAGTCGTATTTGGAGATGTCGACTACAACGGGCGAATCCGCCACCTCAGGAAGTTTTATCAATAATTATCGTTGTGTCTCCTGTAAGATGAGCGTAGAAGACTTTGGGATGGTAAAAACCTACCATCCAGCAAAGCCACAAACCCGACAGAGACCAACGCCTTACGGTGAGTAAGGCGAGTAACCGTTTAATTTCCATCAAAAGAACATTTACATATTACTTACAAACTAACATATATAACATATATTTAAAAAGTTTTACCAATTAAGTTTCTCTTATATACTAGCATAATAACATCGAATTTTTAACATGATTAATAATAGTAACAATATATAACATAATCATTTCGATATAACATAGTAAATAATAGTACACTCCATGGCAGACATAATGCCCTGATGTAATAACTCCCTGGGGTAGTAAGGCGGTGTCGACAACAGCGGGCGAACCCATCACCCCAGGCTGGTAAAACGATATGTGATCGTTCTTTAGGCCGTGGGATGAACGTAGAAGACTAAGAGACAAGACAATCTACTGTCTAGCTCCACCAGTAAGCCCGTTAGAGGCCAACGCCTTACGGCGAGGCACCGGGAATGGTACCAGCGAGCAGCTTAGCACCCTAACTACCAGTTTTAGAAGGATACCTCCGTCTAGAGTTAACCTTCAGGATACCTCCGTTCTCCCGTACGGTTACGGGTCCGAGGTCGGTTACGCGGCCTCTACCTGCTGTATTACAGTGGTTATTTAGTTTGAATTTATCGCGGACCTGGGCGTCCTTTGCCTCTATGCCACTGCTATGCCACTCTTGAAATGACCTCAAGGTCATTTCAAGAGTGGCATAGCAGCAGGTCAACATCCACCCCCGCTGCTTAGGAGACAGTATCTTTCAATAGTCTCCAGACTCCTTCAGCAATTAGTCAGAGTGCACAACCGATTGGCGTCGTCGACCGTCCAGTAGCGCTGGGATGCAATCCCACCAGGAGAAACCGGTCCACCAGCTTGTGAGTCCTCAGACGCGAGAGTTTTACCCGGGGTAGCCTTCAAAATCAAAAAAATCAAAATCAAAATGTTCCTTATTCATATAGACACAATTAAATATTATTTTTAATTTATGTTCTTATGATGCGTCCAAGCCTTACTCCCAAGCCGTTTTGTCATTTAC
>OX155970.1:21392546-21407546 GCA_944548615.1 Micropterix aruncella | reverse complement strand
TCCAAAAAAAATCTTAACAGATTGTAGAAACTTAATATCTAGGTACATTGAAATTACAATGTATTAGTCCGTTTTTACAATATCTAAATTTATCACGACGTACATTACAGTTCTACGTACTTCATTATTGCCTTTAGGACATGTCGATATGCAACATTTTTGTACTGGCGATAGGTACTCATTTTTAAGATGTACATACTATAATCATTTTTAAGATGTACATACTAAAACCACAAATTAAAATATTCAATAAAAATAATCAAGAAATATAAAATCAGAAAAAGCCAGAATAATTAAAAAATACTACTTAAAATTGTTAAAAAAATGGCAAAAAAAAAATAATAATTTAAAATTGACAAACTCCTCGATCGAATAAAAAGCTTTGTCTAATAAGAATTCTTGATGTAATTTTTTGAATGAGCTTTCCACTTGAATATTTTTTAAACTTTCCGGTAACCTGTTAAAGTAATATGGCCCGGAGTATTATGTGTCTTGTCTTGCTGTGTTTAGTTTAGTACATGGTATAAAAATGTTTAATTTATTTCTCGTATTTTTAGTATGTGTATCTGAAAACTTTTTATAATGTGTTTCTTTATTTTTAAAAAACTCAGTCAGTAACTTAGTCAGTAACTTAAAGAGATAGAGTGAGGTTAAGGTGAGGATTCTTAGCCTTTTGAAAATGGGTCGACACGACTCTTGCCTTTTCACCTTTGTAATTATTCGCACTGCTCTCTTTTGAGGTATAAATATGAGTCCCCTATGACAAGCATAACAATTTCCCCAGATTGTAATGGCATAACTTAGGATAGCTTCAATATAGCTGAAATAAACATTTCTTGTTTGCAATTCATCCAACGACCTTCTTACAATACTTAAAGCATAACATGCCCTACTTAACCTACTTTCGAGGTTTTCACAGTGAAAGTTCCATTTTTAAAGCTCGTCGACATGAACACCTAAAAATCTAGTACAAGGAGTTTGAGGAATTGCAGTGTTATTTATTGAAAGTATTATTGGCGAACCTTTATTCCGATTTCGGTGATTTGTAAAATGTATGAAGTTACTTTTAGATGCATTTAGTGTGAGGTTGTTGCTCTCAAACCAACTAATAAGTTTCAAAAAAAATAATTTTAACGTTAATCAATAATTCTTCCATATATTTACCGGCAACAATTAAATTAGTGTCGACGGCAAACATCGTTACATTTATATCACTGAAATACATTGGTAAATCATTTACATATACTAAAAATAGAATAGGGCTCAAAATGGAACCCTGCGGGACTCCAAGTTTATTAGTTAAAGGCATCGAACAGTGTTTTGTAATGTTTTGATTTTGACAGTGTGTAATTTCCACGATTTGCGACCATTGATTCCAAGTTAACCTGGAAGAACCAACTAAATGAACTTACATCACGCACTCGAAAGTTAGTATACGTCTTTCGTGAGCTACGTAATATTCTGGCAAAACCGACGTTAAAAATTGTGTACCTGGGCGCTTTGCCAAAGCTTATGGATGCTCGGTGTCATTGCTTGGGGGGCCTGTACGAAACAAGTACTTGAGCCACTGGTTAAATCCCAGAAATTATTATTGAGGGTTACTTACAAAAAACATCCCCGCCATGACTATGACCTGCTGTTCAGCGAAGCAAGTGTTTTGGATATTCGTCAGTTGTTCTAGAAACAATACCTAATACATTTTTATAAGACTTTAGAGAAACGTTCCCGAAGCCAGCAGCAGAGACCAACTAGAATGGCTGAAGGGACGACCTATGTAATTCCTCAAGTACATACAACCTTTGCCCAAAGACAGTTGTATTTCATCGCCCCAATTTTTTTTTTATACTTTAGAAGAGTCAAGAGAAAATGTTCAAAATGTACTAAAATTTAAGATAAAAGTAAAAAGATGGCTCCTTTACGAAGTAGGTCGTACAAAGACTGAAAAAGAATTGCTTCATACAATAATTTAAAATATGTGTGTGTGTGTGTTATTATATATGTATGTATGTATGTTTGTATGTGTATATGTGTATATATGTATGTAACCCTTTATCATATATATTTGTATTAATATGTGTACTATTTTATGCCATTATCTTAGTGTTAGTATTGAAAGTAGTCTTTTAGTCAGTACTACTCAAACGTCAGTACTACTCAAACACGAAGGCTAAATATTTCATATGCCCAGATATAGGCTGTTCGGTCTAGTTGGGCATTCGTCTAGAATGATCGTATGGGTTGTGTTCATATTCTTATTGCTTATATAAATAGTTACAAATTATATCTGTACGATCTCACTGTTAACTCTCTACCAAGTTGTAATAAATAAATAAATAAATATTTTTTTTAAATATGAATCAAACCATTTTAAGCAGTCCCCCTGACTCCATAATGATTTAGTTTGTTTTATAAAATATCATGCCTAACGCAATCAAATGCCTTACTCAAATCGCAAAAAAATACCTAAGGTAGGTACATTTTAATTTAATTTTTTCAATTTATTAATTTACAAAACTTCATATATGTCATATACACACCATTAACATACTATGGTTGAGTTGGGTGAGATTGAGCACATCCTATGGTGAAATCCTATCCTGAGTTTGTCATTTACATAAGATTAAAAATCCTCAATAGCTTTAGTAGTGGACTTGTTTCGTCTATATCCAAATTGTCTTTCACTAAGAATATTGTTTGCATCAAAAAACGCAATTAATATATTTTTGATTACAGTCTCTATGATTTTTGAGAAAGAAGACAAAATTGCGCCTGTTTTTAGAGTGGAATCACTTTTGATAATTTCAACTGTCCGGGAAAAACACCACTTTCTATAGAGGCATTTATAGCCTGAGTTAAGGGGGTTTTAATGTAATCTATTGCCCTATTAACAACAAACATTGGACTTTCTTCCGTCCCTACAGAATGACCCTTGTTCATATTTTTTACTATATTTTCTATTTCCATACTAGTGACGGGTTTCATAAATATTGAATTTGGATTTTGTCTTGCATTTGATAAGTAGAAACGAAATTCATTATTGTTACATTGAGCCTTGTTTATTTTCGTTGGACAAAATATTTATTAAATTCATTTTCAATTTCAATTTTTTCAATTTCAATTTACTTCCAAAAAAATCTTAACAGATTGTAGAAACTTAATATTTAGGTACATTTAAATTACAGTATATTAGTTCGTTTTTACAATATTTAAATTTATCACCATGTACATACAGTTACTTCTTTATTGCTTTTAGGGCATCCAAATCATTTTTAAGATTTATTTACTAAAACCACAAATTAAAATAATTGATAAAAATAATCAAGAAATTAAAATCAGAAAAAGTCAGAATAATTAAAAAATGCTACTTAAAATTGTCAAAAAAATGACCAAAAAATTTGAAAAATTATTTAAAATTAACAAACTCATCGATCGAGTAAAAAGCTTTGTCTAATAAGAATTCTTTAAGTAACTTTTTGAATAAGCTTTCCACTTGAATAGTTTTTAAACTTTCTGGTAGCCTGTTAAAGTAATATGGCCCTGAGTATTTTTTGTCTTGCCTTGCTGTGTTTAGTTTAATACATGGTATAAAAATGTTTAATTTATTTCTCGTATTTTTATTATGTGTATCTGAAAACTTTTTATAATGTGTTTCTTTATTTTTAAAAAACTCAGTTAGTAACTTAAAGAGATAGAGTGAGGTTAAGGTGAGGATTCTTAGCCTTTTAAAAATGGGTCGACACGAGTCTTCCCTTTTCACCTTTGCAATTATTCGCACTGCTCTCTTTTGGAGTATAAATATGGGTTCCCTATGACAAGCATAACAATTTCCCCAGATCGTAATGGCATAACTTAGGATAGCTTCAATATAGCTGAAATAAACATTTCTTGTTTGCAATTCATCCAACGACCTTCTTACAATACTTAAAACATAACATGCCCGACTTAACCTACTTTCGAGGTTTTCACAGTGAAAGTTCCATTTTAAAAGTTCATCGACATGAACACCTAAAAATCTAGTACAATGAGTTTGAGGAATGGCAGTGTTATTTATTGAAAGTATTATTGGCGAACCTTTATTCCGATTTCGATGATTTGTAAAATGTATGAAGTTACTTTTAGACGCATTTAGTGTGAGGTTGTTGCTCTCAAACCAACTATTTAATTTGAATAGATTAATTTTAACGTTAATCAATAATTCGTCCATATCTTTACCGGCAACAATTAAACTAGTGTCGTCAGCAAACATAGTTACATTTATATCGTTGAAATACATTGGTAAATCATTTACATATACTAAAAATAGAATAGGGCCCAAAATGGAACCCTGCGGGACTCCAAGTTTATTAGTTAAAGGGATCGAACAGTGTTTTGTAATGTTTTGATTTTGACATTGTGTAATTTCCACGATTTGCGTCCTATTTGTTAAATATGAATCAAACCATTTTAAGCAGTCTCCCCTGACTCCATAATGATTTAGTTTGTTTAGTAAAATATCATGCCTAACGCAATCAAATGCCTTACTCAAATCGCAAAAAATACCTAAGGTGTAGTACTTGTCCATTAGTTTGTCATTTATATAAGATATGAAATCCTCGATAGCTTTAGTAGTGGACTTGTTTCGTCTATATCCAAATTGTCTTTCACTAAGAATATTGTTTGCATCAAAAAACGCAATTAATCTATTTTTAATTATAGTCTCTATGATTTTTGAGAAAGAAGACAAAATTGCAATTGGTCTAAAATTTCCAGTTTCAGTTCTTGCGCCTGCTTTATAGAGTGGAATCACTTTTGATAATTTTAACTCTTCGGGAAAAACACCACTTTCTATAGAGGCATTTATAGCCTGCGTTAAGGGGTTTTTAATATAATCTATTGCCCTATTTACAACAAACATTGGAATTTCATCCGTCCCTGCAGAATGACTCTTGTTCAATTTTTTTACTATATTTTCTATTTCCCTACTAGTGACGGGTTTCATAAATATTGAATTTGGATTTTGTCTTGCATTTGATAAGTAGAAACGAAATTCATTATTGTTACATTGAGCCTTGTTTATTTTCGTTGGATAATTTACAAAATATTTATTAAATTCATTTGCTACATGTTCAGGATTATTTATTGTAATTTTGTCCTCAGTGTATATTTCGAAATTGACTTTTGGTTTGTTGTTTCTGTTTGTGTTTAAGTTTACAATATTCCAAATAGTTTTACTTTTATTTTTTTGTTCATCGATATACTTTTTGGTTGCCATTCTCCGAGCCTGCTTTATGACCTTTTTTAGTCTATGTTTATATTTTTTGCAGTGGTCTCTTGCATTATGATCTCGTTTATTTCTTCTTAATATAAAATGTAAATTTCGTTTATTTTTACATGACACTTTAATAGGTAACCTTCGTTATCCATTTCAGTTTTAAATTAGATTTTTATGTTTGAAGGTATTATCAAAAACATCTTTTATAGTTTTCAAAAAACTAGAAATCCAGTTAGATATGTCAGTATTCCGATCGGAAATTCCATTACAATCTAATTTGGATAAACGTTCATTAAAATCTAACTGACATTTATTAGGAAAAATCCTTTTTCGCGATTTTAGAAAACTTTTTGTAAATATTTTTTTACCTTCATTAAAAATTTTCATGGATATGGCCTCATGATCGGATATTCCGAGTGACCCTATTTTACTTTCGTATAAATGTAATGGTAAGTTTGTAAATATGTTATCTATCAACGTACTAGTAGTAAGTGTAACTCGGGTTGGTGAATTGATTGTGATTTCCATGCGATATTGAGCTAGAATCGATTTAAATCTTCTGACACTACTTTTATTTTCCATTAGGTTAATATTATGATCTGTGATGATGATGATGATGATTAATATATTACCCTTTTGAAGATTAATATTTCCAGAATCATACTTAATTTATTAAAAAACAAGTCTATGTCTCCATTAGGTACCCTATAGATACAGAGAAAAATTAAATCATTTGATTTCATCATTAAATAATCTGATTAAATCAATTAAATCATTTGATTTTATCTATATGACCACCCACCTAAAATGCGTACAATATCATAGTTAAGGGCATAATATGTCTATAATGAATCATTCATTATAGGTCTATTGGGGAGTGGAAATGATAGGTGTATCATCGAAAAAGGCGCTTCGGATACTCACCCGTTTCCAAAATATGGTGCTATGTTCTTCATGGGGTCTGGATCTACTGATTGTGTTGTAGTGCACGCGTTAAGTTCCGTCTTCGCCTGAAGCTGGCAGAGTAAAAAAAAACAATAATTGAAATAAAATTTATTGAAATCGCTAAATAAAAACCTAAAACAACACACACACACACACACCGAAAATCAACATATTTTAGTAATAATAAATAAATATTTACCACAAACACACCAGCGAGTAGAAAACATACTAATTCCATAGCCCCCATGATATTAAAAGTAATGTACAAATGAAGGTACTATTCTCTACAATACTGCGACCTGAAATCCTGCCATGATCTTCTTTATATACGACTATAAGCTATAATTTGTAATAATTAGACCTAACCGGATTGTTGGTAATAAGGTTATTAAAATTAATATTCTAGTCTAAAATTATAATAAATTATGATGATAAAAGCGTCATATTTTTCTATAAATTGTCGGAAAATTTTAAGTATGGTATTATTTTATAATAATTACGTACTGTGTTTCTATGGATATAATATAGGGTGGCTGATGAAAAATGCAACAAACTTTACACCGATCCAGCTGTCAAACTAACAATGGCAGGGTGCTCAAAATTATACCAATGACTACTTATTCTATGGTTTACAAACGTACGGAGGCATTTTGGTTTTAGTTTTATATAAAAAAAGTTATACATGATGGAATTCAAACGTGATAGTGTGATTGCTTTATATTTGACTGGAAAATCACAAGTGGCTATTGTTTGAGCCCTCCAACACCTAAATATGAATAAATAATTTGTGTCTCGTACGATAGTTCGATACCGTGATACTGGCAGTGTTGCCCTACGCCCAGGAAGTTGACAAAAAATAAACAGTAACAACACCAGATATTATTCGTAAAGTGAAGAAACGAATTGAGCGAAATTCATGACAATCCAGACAAATGGCTCGCGAGCTGAACATATCTCGAGAACGGATGCAGCATATAATAAAAAATGAGCTCCATCTTAATCCATTGAAGTTTTGAAAGGCGCATTTTGAGCTACACCAGCTCAAGAAAAAGTTAGACTCGACCGAGCCTGAGAAATTATTCGTTTGGCCGAAAGTAATGAGTTGCAGAATTTGGTTTTTCGAGTGTCACCATTCTTAATTAAACAGTATGAAAACAAACAAAATGATCAAGTTTACGTGCCTAAGAGGTCAGCTGAAAATTAACACCTACGAATGGCCCCCAGAGAGCAAGAGCTACCGATGGTTTGGGCCGCTTGGTTTGGGCCGCCTGGTTTCGGCTGGCGCCCGACCGGCCCGATTGGTTTGGGCTGCCTTAGCGGCTGATGGCCGCTTTTCGCTTGTTATCCGCGTGTTGATCGACCCTGGGGTCAAAATCAATGCGTAAAATTGTCGGGAAACTGTTTTAGATACAGTATTGAAACCCTGGGCAGACACAAATTTCGACCGTAGATGTTGGACATTCCAACAGGACTCAGCACCATCGCAGAAAGCACTCGTCAACCAAGGACGGCTGAAAAACAACGTTCCGTGCTTTATTTCATCAACACAATGGCCTGTCTGGGGTATTTTGCATGACATGGTTAACGCTAAGAAATACCAAATTGTTGACCATCTCAAGCAAGTGCTTCGCCAAGAATGAGCCAAAATACCGTAAACCCACTTGCGGGCAGCGTGCGATGGCTCCATTGGCCTTTCGAAGGCCATAATTTATGCCAGAGGTGTCCATATTGAACTAAACTGAATTGGTTTTAAAATTTGAAGTGGTTTTCGAACATTTTTACTTTTCTTCAATAAAATTAAACGAAAAATAAAGAAAATATAGCGTTTTACTTTGTTGAATTTGTGGCATCAGCCACCCTGACAAAATAACATTTCTGAAGATATCTCCAATACTTAAACGAACGAACGAATTATTATTATTAATAATAATATACTCTTTATTTGCACTAAATAATGTTACAAAAAGGCGAGCTTATTGCCTAATGGAAATGTCTTACAACTAACCTAATCACAGTGGTACATGTGCGCATTTTGGAAATAAGGATTATTACGTCCGTCTGCATAAAATACAGACCAGTAAAGGTATCTAAAACTAAGAATGCCCGAGGAGAGGATATTGGGAGAGGAAGAGGAGAGAAAGGGAAGAACTAGTTACTACTTAGAAAGGTAGTATTCTTTGAGGTGGATCTTAAATAATAGCAAAGAAGGCGAGTTTTGTATATTTGCCGGGAGATTGTTCCAGAGTCTTGCACCATAGACACAGAAAGAGTAGGAATAATAAATTAAGAGTTTAAAAAAAACACTGAAAACACGCTTTTATAAATGCACGTAAAAACACATAATCGTGGTCAAAGTTCATTACAAGACCTTTTTAACAAGTACAAACACGGCTATGATACGATATTCCATCATGGAATGCCAGTGTCTATCTTCCGGCTTCATCATCAGACGTTGAAACCTAATCGTGGTCAAAGTTCATTCCAAGACTTTTCTAACAAGTCCAAATACATCTAAGATACGATGTTCCATCATGAAGTCCCAGTTCATATCTTCCGACTCCATCATCAGATCAGTTCGACAGTACCATATTATTGTATTGTCATCAGAACTACACATATCTGCCAATTTTCATGACGTTACGATCCTTCGAAGATAGTTAAATTAGTTACCTTAGATTCCATTACATAGTTACATACAGGTCGACCTAATAAAAGCGTGTTAAAAATCAGTAAGTTGACACGGAATTTTTAGTCAACTGTCAGAGGTTGACCGAAGTACGAACCAAAAGCTCGTGGAGATAGCATGGTGTTGATTGGGAGACTACACGATAGAGGAGAGCAAGTATATGAACGTTTCTCTTTCGGCGAAACTGTGTCGAATTATGCTACCTCAGTCAGAGTGCTCATGAGACGGTAAACCGAATACACCAGGCGACGAATACGAGATTTAGAACCAAAAATATTCGAATATAGAGAGTTAAATAGCCAGTGGCTCATCGCACATGATATTTATAAGATATACGATCTCGAGGAAATATTACAATGCCTACCTTTAATATGGGTACATATTCATTATGAAAAATAATATCATACCCCTAAGATACCTCTATTATTCTTATGTTAAAACATATCAGGTAAACCTTGTAGTAATAAGTTGATAATATTTGATTATGAAATAAATAAAAAATTAAATCAAATAAAATACAATTGGAGCTGCCATGGAATTCAACGACTGGAGTCGGGCCCATAATACTACTATTACTACACTTCTGGGGGGTGAGCGGTGGATTCCGGACTAACGATGGCTGTGGTAGGTTTAGGACAGCTGTCAAAGTGTCCCAATTTGTTTCAGAATATTATCTTTAAATACAGGTATAACCTAATTCAATTCTCCTACATCCTATCCTAATCTGAAACATATACGTGATAAAAATATCCAGACAAACATTGAGGTTGCAGGTTGTTTCTGACTGGCATAAAAATAATAAAGGAAGTGTGCCATCATGTGAAAATATTTATTGCCTGGTTTTGGCGTGCCGAGTCAAAATCAAAATCAAAATATCCTTTATTCATATAGACACAATTAAATATTATTTTTAATTTATGTTCTTATGGTGCGTCCAAGCCTTACTCTCAAGCCGTTTTGTCATTTACATAATCAGATATTGTATAGTATGCTTTTTTATACAATTTTGTTTTGATGGTGGCTTTAAACTTATTTACAGATAGTTCTCTAATAGTATGAGGAAGTTTGTTATAGAAGCATATACATTGTACCTAAAAATAATTGCTTATTTTGTGGAGACGAGTATATAATATATATATGTATATATATATATATATATATATATATATATATATATATATATATATATATATATATATATATATATATATATATATATATATATATATATATATATATATATATATATATATATATATATATATATATATATATATATACATAAATATCGACTGCAAAAGGACCTTTAAACTTACATTGCACAGTCGAAAGTCGTGCACATCCGTAAGTATATCTCATTGAAATATTAGCATTTCCCGATCCAAGCTGGGATTTCCTTCGCTGCTTTTTAAGTAGCTTTTACTAATTTTATTTTACTATATATATATATATATATATATATATATATATATATATATATATATATATATATATATATATATATATATATATATATATATATATATATATATATATATATATATATATATATATATATATATATATATATATATATACAGTGGCGGATCCAGGATTTATGTTTGGGGGGGGCTGAGGGTCGGTCTCGCTAATAGCTATATCAGTAAACTAGCTGACCCGTGCCCACTTCGTTGGGCGATAAAACGTTTTACTTGTGATGAAATAATGAGTGTGGTTTGGTTAGTACTGAGTGCTATGATTTATTTCCTGACTGCCAAAAGAAGGGCTATTTACTGCATATGTATGTATGTATTTGCATGCCAATTTGACCATATTACCGTTATTTGTGAGTGTCTCCTTGTCAGTGTCTTATTTGTGAGTGTCTTATCTCTTCAACCATTTATGCAGTAAAAGTGAAATTATATACAGTAAAGGGGAAAAGTCTTTTGTTATAAACACTTTAGACGATAAATTTCCTTATTTTGATAATAATTAATAATCGTTGATAAAATGACCAATAAACATGACCTAACGATTTAAATTATTTTTTTAATTTGAAATACTACTTTTTGTGACTTAAATATAAAAGTTAGATATATGCTGTCGCTGACTTTTTTATAAGCATTATCAATCTCTACAACTTTCTCTAGAATTTAATCATATGTCTCTCATCGTTAAGGCAGCGTTAGTTAGAAACGTTTTCGTTCGACCGTTTTTTCCGACTTAATTTGGAAATCCGACTACCACGAAAAAGTCTTTTCATTTTTCGGATTTTTATATAGCCTATGACACAAATAACGTGGCTTTCTATGGGTAAAAAAAAACAAAATCGGTACAGTAGATCCAGAGATTACTTCCTACAACGTCACAAACTTTACCTCTTTATAATACTAGTATAGATAGTATAGATAGACGACACGGTCGCGGTTCCATACCTATGTCGTATTATCCTTTAACTACTTATGCAGTAAAAGGGAAAAGTATTTCGTTTTAAACACTTTAGACGATAAATTTACTTATTTTGATAATAATTCATAATTGTTGATAATATGACCAATAAACATGACCTAACGATTTAAATTATTTTTTTAATTAGAAAAACTACTTTTTGTGACTTAAATATAAAAGTTAGACATATTCTGTCATTAACTTTTTTGTAGGCATTATCAGGCTCTACAACTTTTTTCCAGAACTTAATCATATATCTCTCATCGTTGAGGCAGCGTTAGTTAGAAACGTTTCCGTTCGACCGTTTTTTCCGACTTACTTTGGAAATACGACTACCACGAAAAAGTCTTTTCATTTTCCGGATTAATATATAGCCTATGACACTTAAATAACGTGGCTTTCTATTGGTAAAAGAATTTTCAAAATCGGTTCAGTAGATCCAGAGAGTACTTCATACAACATCACAAACTTTACCTCTTTATAATATTAGTATAGAAGTATAGATAGACGACACGATCGCGGTTCCATACATATGTCGTATTATCCTTTAACTATTTATGCAGTAAAAGGGAAAAGTCTTTTGTTTTAAACACTTGTGACGATAAATTTATTTATTTTGATAATAATTCATAATTGTTGATAATATGAAAAATAAACATGACCTAACGATTTAAATTATTTTTTTATTTAGAAAAACTACTTTTTGTGACTTAAATATAAAAGTTAGATGTATGCTGTCGCTGACTTTTTTGTAGGTATTATCAAGCTCTACAACTTTTCTCTAGAACTTAATCATATATCTCTCATCGTTAAGGCAGCGTTAGTTAGAAACGTTTTCGTTCGACCGTTTTTTCCGACTTACTTTGGAAATACGACTACCACGAAAAAGTCTTTTCATTTTCCGGATTAATATATAGCCTATGATACTTAAATAACGTGGCTTTCTAATGGTAAAAGAATTTTCAAAATCGGTTCAGTAGATCCAGAGAGTACTTCATACAACATCACAAACTTTACCTCTTTATAATATTAGTATAGAAGTATAGATAGACGACACGGTCGCGGTTCCATACATATGTCGTATTATCCTTTAACTATTTATGCAGTAAAAGGGAAAAGTCTTTTGTTTTAAACACTTGTGACGATAAATTTATTTATTTTGATAATAATTCATACTTGTTGATAATATGAAAAATAAACATGACCTAACGATTTAAATTATCTCTCATCGTTAAAGCAGCGTTAGTTAGAAACGTTTACGTTCGACCGTTTTTTCCGACTTACTTTGGAAATACGACTACCACGATAACAAACTCAGCCAATTGTATCATATTTTAAATGTTGGTAGCATTCGAAATTTCAAATATTTCGTAATGTCACTTTCATTTAGAAAACGGCTTTGCCGAAGTGATCAATAGTTTAATTTTTTATTTTTTCGCTTAATTCGTCTCAATTGAAGGCATTTTGTGTTGCATAAGGATAAGCCCTATTTATGAGATATATGGATGAATAGTGATCGTTAGTCGACTGCAAAAGGACCTTTAAACTTACATTGCACCGTCGAAAGTCGTGCACATCCGTAAGTATATCTCATTCAAACATAAGCATTTCCCAATACAAGCTGGGATTTCCTTCGCTACTTTTTAAGTAGCTTTTACTAATTTTATTTTAAATAAAAACATCATCCTATAAACGGATTTCTTTACAAACCTCATCTAATATAACAATATTATACTGTTTTCTACAATATTTCTTTACAATTTTTTAATATTATACAATTTTATATAGGTTTACCCTATTTTGATAACATTATAAAATCTTTATTATAAACTCCTCTGCCAGAAATTAAGATTGAAGTTTCTTCTTTCATTTCATTAAGCATATGGAGGTTTTTTATTTTTATTTCGATTTAATGGCTCGTTGATAACAAACTCAGCCAATTGTATCATATTTTAAATGTTGGTAGCATTCGAAATTTGAAATATTTCGTAATGTCACTTTCATTTAGAAAACGGCTTTGCCGAAGTGATCAATAGTTTAATTTTTTATTTTTTCGCTTAATTCGTCTCAATTGAAGGCATTTTGTGTTGCATAAGGATAAGCCCTATTTATGAGATATATGGATGAATAGTGATCGTTAGTCGACTGCAAAAGGACCTTTAAACTTACATTGCACCGTCGAAAGTCGTGCACATCCGTAAGTATATCTCATTCAAACATAAGCATTTCCCAATACAAGCTGGGATTTCCTTCGCTACTTTTTAAGTAGCTTTTAGTAATTTTATTTTAAATAAAAACATCATCCTATAAACGGATTTCTTTACAAACCTAATCTAATATAACAATATTATACTGTTTTCTACAATATTTCTTTACAATTTTTTAATATTATACAATTTTATATAGGTTTACCCTATTTTGATAACATTATACAATCTTTATTATAAACTCCTCTGCCAGAAATTAAGATTGAAGTTTCTTCTTTCATTTCATTGAGCATACGGAGGTTTTTTATTTTTATTTCGATTTAATGGCTCGTTGATAACAAACTCAGCCAATTGTATCATATTTTAAATGTTGGTAGCATTCGAAATTTGAAATATTTCGTAATGTCACTTTCATTTAGAAAACGGCTTTGCCGAAGTGATCAATAGTTTAATTTTTTATTTTTTCGCTTAATTCGTCTCAATTGAAGGCATTTTGTGTTGCATAAGGATAAGCCCTATTTATGAGATATATGGATGAATAGTGATCGTTAGTCGACTGCAAAAGGACCTTTAAACTTACATTGCACCGTCGAAAGTCGTGCACATCCGTAAGTATATCTCATTCAAACATAAGCATTTCCCAATACAAGCTGGGATTTCCTTCGCTACTTTTTAAGTAGCTTTTACTAATTTTATTTTAAATAAAAACATCATCCTATAAACGGATTTCTTTACAAACCTAATTTAATATATATATATATATATATATATATATATATATATATATATATATATATATATATATATATATATATATATATATATATATATGTATATATATTATATATATATATATATATATATATATATATATATATATATATATATATATATATATATATATATATATATATATATATATATATATATATATATATATATATATATATATATATATATATATATATATATATATATATATATATATATATATATATATATATATATATATATATATATATATATATATACATATATATATATATATATATATATATATATATATATATATATATATATATATATATATATATCAATAAGATGATTATAAAGTAAATAATTATAAAAGCCACTTACATCGTGACGAAGGATTCCCTTGATCGGATTCGGGAATGCTTTAGGTGTTAACGAGAATGATGAATGCCTCTCACTTGCGGAAAGAGGAGTAGGTTTAAGTTGGGCCCATTTTTCAACTAGTAAACGCTCACCCTTCATCCAATTATCTCAAAAATTAAGCTACAATCCTTCTTTATACGTAAACTCACTCAATTTCCTATTATTTCAAGGGAAATAACAAGACAAGACGAGCTACTTGACAGATGGAAGAATTTAAAATTTCGAATTTCGTTTTTTTTATTTTCTAAAGGTGCGATATAAAGAAGCTGCGATCAATATTCAGCTGAAAACTTAAAACTAAAAGCGTG
>OX155970.1:21357755-21392346 GCA_944548615.1 Micropterix aruncella | reverse complement strand
CGGGGGGGGGGGGGGGGTGACACTTTGTCTGGCATCAGTTCAGTCCGCGATCTTGATCTGCGAACTGACTGATGGACTGATAGAAATTATTAAAATGTATGAAAATCCATCAGTCCAGTCCATCAGTCAACGCGATAAGCGAACAGTCTCCCGTCAGTCTGGCCAAGGTCACGGATTGAATTGATGCCAGACTGAACGTGGAACCCTGTCTATGAATCCAATGCCTTACCGCGAGTAGGACAGCCTCCCCCTTACTACCAGATTTGGACGGATTTCTCCATCCTTCAGTCTGGTCCCAGATTCGAATTTACTTGCGCGGTCTCTACCTGATGTTAACGGTAATTTAGTTCGAATTTATCGTGAAACATGGCGCCCTTGGCCCGTCAACATCACGCGGGATCGGTCTGGCCAACGGCACGTTTCAAAGGTGTCATCGGTGACATCAGGTCAATAATAACCCCCGATTTTCCAGACTCTTCCGGTTATTCGCTTGTGCAGAGTCGTTAAATATTTTGCCTGGCGAAGGACAAAAAGAAGTATGCAGTGCTGACCGCCAACTTTCACTAGTTGGAGAGGCACCCTAAGAAGAAGTCCTCTATAAAAAAAACCATTCAATGTCAATGTTACATAGATTTTGAAGTAAAATGATTATAGTTTCGCCGGACAATTCTATCAGTGCCACCTGCATGTCGCCTGCGCAGAAGAGCTGTCAAAACGTACTATGGCATTGAGCATTGTAATACCCTTTATAATCAAATATATTACGGAACAAAACAATCCACCTTATGAGTATATTTGAATAATGACCATCTTTCTATAATATTTCGTTATTATGTTTATGACAGCCGGAAACTTTGACGTTTAATTTATGCTAATTTATACTGATATAAATATTGTAACCTTCGCTATATTGTAACTAGTTTTGCAAGCTGACTTTTTATGTTTTTTTCAGGTTATCAGAGGAAATTATATTCGATTAACATGCTTGTTATATTCGATTAGAGGTTTATTATCCACAAAATAGTTGATGTTGTTTATATAAATTCTATTCCTATATTTTTAAGTCACCATTTTAACGTGAGTATTCACGGTGGCAACCTTATTCTATTCGTGTACAAATATTATCCAATAATGAAGTTTTTTACTTGCGGTGTTGTACTGGTGCTAGCATACTTAGTAAATGTGAGTTGAAAACCTGTTATATAATTATTATTTTATAGTTGCTTGAAGTTTTTTTTAAATTTAACTATTTTTAAAATACAGCTTTTGAATAAAATACAGCCAAGCTCTAGGCTTACCTGCTGGAGTTTATGATAGGGTGACTGTCAGTGCAATTTGTGCGGCTATAGTGACCATATTGTATATACTAATATTATAAAGAAGTAAAGTTTTAAAGTTTGTAAGTTTGTATGTAGGAGGTAATCTTCGAAACTACTCATCCGATTTCAAAATTTCTTTTACTAATGGAAAGCTACATTGTCGATGAGTGCTATAGGCTATATTTTATTGTGATAAATATTGGTTTTCAGTACAAAATCAGTATATTTGTAAATCAAGTCGGAGGAATATAAGCTGGTGAGTTGCTTTATCGGCGTGCGCTGACGAAACGGTTTGATATACGAGTATGTGGAAACAATGTAAGCCTTAAAAAGATATATTAAAAAGCCCGCGACAGCATATATCTGACTTTTATATTTAAGCTACATTAACTGCTTTTATGTCTTCAAAAAAGTAAGAAAAAGAATAAGGCAATGATTAGTTGAAGACAGTTAGTTGTTTAGCAATAAAATTTATTTAAATTAAATTATTCGATTACCACAAGTGTTAAATGGAGATTAAATTAGGCAATACTGTAAGTTTTTAGGTGGTATAGTTTGAGATATCATGAAATTAGTAACGCGTGCAAGCACTTCAAGATATCTTGCGGCGGAGCGGGCGGCGCGGCAGCTGGCCCAGGCAAGGTCAGCGTTCTGCGGAAGGCGGCGGGTGGCGAGGGACAAAACGCGTACGACTGGGTGAACAGCCGGGCAAAGGATGCCGTGGTCCGCGATAAATTCGGTATACACCGTTTCACCGCTTCGTAAGGGAGAGGACCGCGCAAGTGACCTCGAACTCGTAACCAATCGAGAGACTGGAATAATCTGGTCGCAATTGGAAGTAAGGGCGTGAGTGTAAGCCCGCTGGGTAACACTCCTGGCTATCTCGCGGTTAAGGCGTTGGCCTCTTACGGGTTTGTGGCGGAGCTTGACGGTGGACTGTTTTGTCCAAGTCTTCTGCGCTAACGCCAGGGAGATAGAACGACCAATCGTTAAAACTTCCTGAGGTGACGGGCTCGCCCGCTGTAGTCGACAACCCTAGTTGTATTGCATACTGTCTACTGATGAATTTTTAGATTTTACAAAACACTTTGGGGGTACTAATTAAAACTACATGCTATATGTTCCTATGGTTTATTGTAACTTTCCGTTTTATTTACAGTTGGGTGATGCCAATTCGACGGGAAAACAATGTTTTAGTATTGACAATTCTGGACTGAAACCGAAGGAATTTTTCAGCAGTAAAATTAACCGAAATAGGTAAGTTTATTTTGTTTAATATATTTAATCGACAGAAATTCCTTTAACGTTTCAAAACTACTAAGTTTTTAAATTATAAAAAATAAAATCCTAAGAACTGATAAATTATCTGGAAATACTTTGAACGATTTTGGACGATTTTTCTACTCAAGTAGCCAAGGACTGATTTCATCTGAATATTTATTTCATAAATACAATCGATAAGTGCCCTCTCTCGCCCGGCGGAAGAATTCGGTTGGGGTCCATTGCGACAAGGCTCGTTTCTCGGCTACGGGTGGGGTAGGGACGATTGCCAACAGATGTCGTTAATATGGTGGGGTGGACAGGGTGCACGGCAGGAGGCGCCGGCGGTTTGTGGTTAATGTATTTAACCATATAGATTTAATTTGACACTAAACACGATACATTTATGATATTTTATTGACATTTGGAGATTTGGACATTTAAACAAGTAATTACTTGATATTTGGACAGTTAAGGTACCCTATGACACTCAGGATGACATAATGATTCTAACAATATTACATACATCTAAATCGGTTCCAGCGTTTAGAAGTTATGGTGGTATATAGAAGCGGAAAACATCCATGGATGAACCCTGAACAAAATACACTCCTTTTTTGTTGCGCAGTCGTATATTTTTAGTAGTATATTTTTTCCGGCCCATTAACCGACGAGGAGGGAAAGTATTATGAACGCGCTAAAAAATGGAGACTAAGACGGAATTACCCATTTTGAGGCCCCCGTCATGATTAAGATTATTTCCAGACTGAAGTATTTATTTTCGAGATGAAGACGGATATAATTATTTTGTGGCCCTCTGTGACGAATAAGACTATTTCCAGATGAAAGTCTGTCTGTGTGTCTGTCTGTCTGTGTATCTGTGTGTATTCCTCCGCAATAGCGCCCAAACGCTTAAACCGATTGAGCTAAAATTCGGTCATGGCAAGAGTTGAAAAGATTATGGTTAAATATAAATCACGAAATATTGGACTAAGAAACTTGAAATTTAGTACATAAATTACTTGTTAAGCATAAATCACATGTAAAGTTTTAGTTGGGATATCTTATATATACGCTACACTGATAATAGTTCAATTTCGCTATATATTTTAATCAAATATTAACGCAATCTGTTGACGCTTGACCCAATTCAGCCCTTGGAGGAGAAATAAAGGCGCCGCCCGAGGCAGTTGCAATGGAACCCAAGCGGGTTTGCCCGGCCGAGAGAGTGCGCTCGTCGATTTTTATTTATGAAAATTATAATTCAGATAAAATCAATCCCTGGCTACTTGCCAGGAAAGGCTTTTTGTGGCACAACCGATTTTTTTTCCGAGACGTAGCGGTAGCTTATGTCGGTGGAGGGGGTGAAAAATTAAGATAAATAGAGTTGTGTAAGTTGCGCTTACGTCTTGCGGTTACTACGAGTCCTAAATATTCGCGTTCTCAGTCAAAGCTGGGCGACATATCTCATTGACTTGGCTTGATGCAAAAGGAGAACCGCAACATTTAATTATTTAATTAATTTGATAAGGAAAACGCACAGTTGGGCGGTGTCGACTACTACGTGCGAACCCGTCACCCCAGGCTGGTATTACGACACGTGACCGTTCTTTCAGCCGTGAGATAAGACTTAGACAATGGCAATCCACTATCTAGCTCCGCTAACTAGTCCGTGAGAGACCAACCCTTACCGCCCGGCACCGGGTTGTTAACCCAGCGGGAAGACCAAGCGACATCGCTACCAGTTTCTCAAGCCTCCCGACTGGTTACTGGTTCGAGGTCGCTTGCGCGGTCCTATCTTTTAAGTAGTGGCGATTCGGTGTCTACCGAATGTATCGCGGACTACGGCATCCTTTACCCGGCTCTACACCCGGTATCGGGTAGCCGATTGGTCGTTTCAAGAGCAGTTACAGTTAGGTTAATAACCACTTCCGCTCTATAGAAAACAAAGCCGATTTCAGCCGGGCAAAGTATGCCGTGGTTCGCTACCTTGCGGCTGACGCGGCACTGTGTGCAATCCGTCCAGGAGCGCCCGAAGGAGGATTCCCAGGGTAACTGGTCTGCCCGGGCTTGCACTTTTGCTTGGAGGCTACCGGATGGGTGTTGACCTGTGAGTTGTGCTGACCGTAATACATGGCTCATAATGGCCCAACTGCACTGGGCCCATATGCTCCAAAGTAAAACGCACAGCACGACATAGTATAATAATGAGAGGGCGCTTATCGATTTTATGTATGCTCTTTGGCTACTGGCCGGGAAATTCTTGGGTTCAGACAACCGATTATTTTTTCTCTAGTGGGCGATTGGACGACATCCTGAACTCCATCCAAGGACTTACTAGTGAGCAATCGGAACTGTTAGGATTCGCTAAGGAACTCTCAGAATCGACCAATTTCAATGACCAATGGACGGCTATGTGGAAATCCCTACTTTACTCCGCCGTCCTCCTATCTGCTAAACCTCTGGATCTGTGCCCTTGGGCTCATGTGAGTTAGGTTTTACTATTTTCATCGTCATAATCATCATACATTACATTACATTTTCGTCGTGTCCAATTGACGGCTAAAGACCGCTCTTGGACGTGTCAAAATAATTGTGTTTCAAATAAGTAAGTTTCATTACTACTCTTTACTGAACATACATAGGTAGTCAAAAATTAACTACTAGATTGTCAAACTATAAATATAAATAATCACAATAGAAGCCTAATATTTGAAGTAGTTAGTAATCCGAAAAGATACGTAGTAAAATTATTCATCGTAATATTGAAATTGTCAGTAAAATGTTTAATAATCAAATTAAATCTACGTTATGCATTTTAAACTAAAAGTAAAGATATATGACCATATAAAATAATCAGACAATAAGGCTCTACTTTTTTTAAGTAATTTAAATGGGCACAATATTTGAAAAATCATGGCCCTCAAATTCGGCCAGATTATAGAAAGGGTGGCCTATCAGCATCTCCTTGACATTTTTTTTGAATTTTGTGTCCTCACGCTGTTTAAATTTTGTAGGGAGTAGATTATAGAATTTAATGCTAAAGTACAAGTAGCATAAGCCGGTAGATGTCCACTGTTGGATATTGACCTTTCCCACAGTTGGGCGATGTCGATAACAACGGGCGAACCCGTCAACCCAGGCTGGTATAACGATATGTGATCGTTATTTAAGCCGTGGGAAGAGCGTAAAAGACTTAGAGACAATACTATGCCTGAGGCCAATGCCTTACGGCGAGGCACCGGAAAGATACCCAGTGGGCAGCCTTGCCCACTGGCTATGGGTCTATCCGTTTGGAATTTACCATAAGGATAACTCGTTCCTCACAGGACCGACGTCGCTCTCCATTGCTCGTTGCGCGATTTTGAACTTGTGTATGAGGCCAATGGTTTTTCGCGCAGTAATTGTGTTTCTTGGTTTCCAAACATTAGGGGCTCTCTAGACGATCAAGCATACTTGTCAAGCATCGTGTCGCGGGCAAAAATGCCTAATTTTGTAGTTTATTCCAGGGAGTCACGTTAATTAGACTTAATTGATTGATGAATGACGGGACTCCCTGGTATAAAACTACAAAATTAGGCATTTTTAATAAATATTAAAAAAATATATTGGCAATTTCCTGTGGTGTACGATCCCCTCCCAGCCCGCGACGCGATGCTTGACAAGCATGCTTGATCGTCTAGAGCAGTGGTCCACGGGAGACTCGACGGGGGTCTACAATGGCGTGAAAAATATTGTAGAAATGTATGGGAATAAGGTAGAAATGTAGCAGCAGGGGGACCACCAAAACAAG
The DNA here is from genome assembly GCA_944548615.1 of Micropterix aruncella. Lineage (NCBI taxonomy): Eukaryota > Metazoa > Arthropoda > Insecta > Lepidoptera > Micropterigidae > Micropterix > Micropterix aruncella. The sequence continues at coordinate 21,385,974 of OX155970.1, read as the reverse complement.
TAAAATTTTGAAAGTGGTCTACGAGAAAAATAAGGGAACCTCTGGTCTATAGAGCCCTTTAGACAACATTACAGTGAAAAATATTTTGTTACATACTTACAAATTTAATAATTCAATTGGATTGAAACTTTATTGTGAAATAAAACTGGTACAGTTGTGTTGACAGTGGAATATTCAGTTAAATGAAATAAAAATAAAAAGAAACAACAAACATACAAAATAATCAGATAAAATTGAGGTGTCACGAGAAAAAACGATCAATGTCAGTGTATTTGTGAATATGAGATACTTTCTTTTTGAGGTATAAGTTAGAGTAGAGTGTATTTTCTTTTAGAAATTCAAATATATTTGGTTTACACACATCTGACCGTGGCTTAAAGGTCATATTTTATGTTTGTAAATTTAAAATATGGAATTTCCAAAAAATGTGACTCATCAATTCGAAACCGACATAAAATTGTAAAATAATCAAAAAACATAAAAACAAATAAAAAATTACACATAATTCTTACTGCATCTAAATAACCGAAAAACTAGATATACCTACATATATATCATTTTTATTTTAATTCCTAAATTAAAAGTAAATTCCAAAACCAATAATAAAATAGTTACATATACATTTTTAAATAAATAATCCTAATCACAGTAAACAATCAAAATTTTAATACTTAAAAATGGTAATCATGAAATAGTTATTTGGATTAAAAATATTAGAAAGGTAGTGATGCACATATCTATATAAAAAAAATCGGTTGTGTCACCCCAAGACTTTCCTGTCAAGTAGCCAGGAACTTAATTCATTTGAATATGAATATCATAAATCCTGCCACAACCCCCCCCCCCCCACCCCCAACCTAGCGCCACCCTTAACCCTCGAAAATCGAAATCGAAATCAAAATCGCCTTCGACTTCGACTTTCACTTCGACTTTCGACTTTTCCGACTTTTTCGACTTTTCTATATTCTGAACGTCTGAGTACATCAGCCATGTCACGGTGAAACTTTTAAGTTGCTATCATAAATGAATTCGTATACAAATTTTTGGGTCTCTGCTGTTGACCGTTGAGGTGTTTCCTCGTTGGGAGCCAACCCAGGGTACATCAGCCATGTCATGGTGAAACTTGAAAGCTGCTATCATAATTGAATGCTTACACAAAAATTTGGGTCTTTGCTGTTGACCGTTGAGGAGTTCCCTCTTCGGAAGCCAACCCAGGGTACATCAGCCATGTCATAGTGGAACTTGGATGTTGCTATCATAAATTAATGCGTATACAAAATTTTGGGTCTCTGCTGTTAGCCGTTGAGGAATTCCCTCGTCGGGAGCCAAACCTGGGTGGACGGATTTCAACCACAATCTTTCCAGCTCATGCCATGACCAAATGATGCCTGAATGCCAGATTTTAGCTCAATCGGTTTAGGCGTTTGGGCGCTATCGTGGGAGAATACATAGACACAGACAGATTTCAATCTGGAAATGGTTCTTAACCCTTAGAATGCCAGCCATGGGAATGAATCTCACGACGGAATGTTTTCAACCCTCAAAATTTGTCTGTAAGGGGTGTTAGTGCACGCCTACTAATATATAATGGTAGCTACTTTTATCACAAATAACTGCATAATTGTCTCTACAGAAAACCACCCATCGGTAGTAATGGCATTCTAGTGGTTAATTTATTTATTTATTTCCCAAAACATAATTAACCTTACAGATAATTCCAAAGCGTTATTTATTATTCTAAAATATAGTTATTATTCTAATTTAGACTATAGACTATTATTATAGCTAGACTATAGCGAATAAGACAGAGCAATACCTTAGACGGCAATATGAAGTGATTATACTTACATATATCCAATTATTATCCAACCTTTCTTATTAAACTAGGTACTACTTTTTAACAACTTTAATACTATATACTACACATTTACCCGATTACTTTATAGCTAAGAAACGCCATTACCGTACTTTGCAGTTGTGCTAAGTTCACCGTTCAAATATCCAATTCTGGCTCAGCCGAACATAGTGTAATTTTAGGGTACGAAGCGTCCGCACCGTGAAGTAGTACTGAACGGTGTTAGTTCTAGCTCGCGTAACGTGAACGAGGCGTGAGTCCTAGCACGGCAGTAATTGGCGGGTACAAACAGATTGATTCTTCTAAGGATGGTCGAGCGCGGATTATCAATGAACCGCCTATCATTTTATACATTGCCAGCCAATCTCTTCTTACGCTTAGTGAGTAGTTCGAGAGCCTTAGTGAGTTGATAATCGTCTCAGGGGGGCTTAAAATGGATATTTCCGTGCTTATCTACAATACTTTCCCTCCTGGTCGGTTGGTGGACCAGGGAAGTAAAAATAAAAATAAAAATTAAGTAATTTTCCACATACCTCCTTCTATTATAGTTCCTTGATACGAGCGGTCGAGCAGCTAGGGGTGAAGTAACCGTGGACGAATATGTATGCGCTGTGAGGGAGAATATCTACGTTGTCGAAGATGCTATTCTGCAGCTGATCAAGTATACACTTCAGAAGAATGAATGCCCTATCGGTAAGTTTCATTACACTCAGTATATTCAGTAGCATTGATTATATAGCGCGTAACATTGCTCAACCCAGTACTACGATTTGGCACCTAGGATTTTATTAGAAACATAACCTGCAACTAGAGTTGTCAACTACAACGGGCGAACCCGTCACCTCAGGAAGTTTTAACGATTAGTCGTTCTATCTCCCTGGAGTGTGCGCAGAAGACTTGGACAAAACAGTCCACCGTCAAGCTCCGCCACATGTCCGTAAGAGGCCAACGCCTTAACCGCGAGTAGCCAGGAGTGTTACCCAGAGGGCTTAAACTCACGATCTTACTTCCAATTTCGACCAGATTACTACAGTCTCTCGATTGGTTAATAATTTGAACATAACCTGCGTTTTTTTAAAAATTATTTACGAAAAAAACATTTATAGGAAATATTTTACACAATGATTTTGCGTCACTTCTAACTAGCCCGTGGCTGTTTCAAGAAAAACGTCAATTTAATGATATTTTGAAAAAGGAAAAAAAATGTTTTATGAAAAAAAGATGGTAAGAAATTGTTACAAATTTTATGGTTTACATTACAAATTTATTACAATAGAAACATTTACATTCCATTACATTACAAAATTAGAAACATTTACAAATAAAAATATAAAAAATAAAATAAAATATAATACACAAAAAATCCTGAAAAAAACTAAATATTTAAATAATAATAGTGGTGGTAAATTATTATAAAATAAATCCAAATACAAAATATTATTTTATAAAAATAAAAAGCTGATTTCACAAATTATTTCCAAATATTAATTAATTTCTTTTATGTTCCATATGGCAGCGTTCATGGCAGGGCAGTATGGCGGCGCACTATAGAATACCGTATCATATCTTGAAATAAAATAAAAATATAAAAACAAACGAATTATTAAATCATAGTTTTTATTATTATTAACATAGAGATGTCAATTTGTAATTTAGTATACATGTTTATGTTCTTTCTATCTCTTTAAATTATTTCTGTAAATATAAAATATAAACATTGCGATAGATAGCACTAATTATTGAATGTTATTATTGTTATTATTGGTTAAATTACGGGGGTTTCATAATTTATCAACTAGAGTGGGCGAACCCGTCACCTCAGGATGTTTCAACGATATTAGATCGTTCTGTCTCCCGTGAGGTCAACGTAGAAGACTTGGAACGAACAACAATCCACTGTCTAGGTACGCCACCCGCCCGTCAGAGGCCAACGCCTTACGGCGATACACCGGGCAGCCCCTGACTACCAGTTTGGAAGGATATCTCCCCCTGGAATTAACCTTCACGATACCTCCTGCCTTTTGACTGGTTACAGAAGCGAGGTCGATTGCGCGGTCCTCTCCCTTACGTAGCGGTGATACGGTGTCTACCGAATCTATCGCAGACCACGGCATCATTTGCCCGGCTTATTCACCCGGGATCGGGTGGCCGAATTGTCTCTTCAAGAGCAGTTGCCATAAGGTTAACAACTACCTCCTCTCTATAGGAAATATTACTGTTTCCAGACTACCCCGACTGTTAGTCGGAATGCACAATCGATTGGCTGACGCCACATGATACGCAAACCGTCTATGAGCGAAGGTTGACTCTTAGGAGAGACTGAGAGAGATACCCTCACATCTCTAACAATATAAATGGCCCATATATAAACAAGAGCGAATACAGTTTTTTATTTTTATAACATAATATTTTGTATTTAAATTTATTTTTATACTATTTGTATTATCTAATGATTATTCTGACTTTTTAATGATTCTTTTTTTTTTTTTAATTAACTGTTCATGTTTGTTTATAACTGTTCATCGGACATGTTCCTAAAATCTTTTCATAAAATTAAACACTACAACTTTAAAATAATATCATATAAAATTGGCGTTTTTCTTGGAACAGGCACTGCCTAGTTAGAAGTAACGCATATTATTGTGTAAAAATAATTCCTAAATATGTTTTGGAAATAAATAAAACAAAATAAAAAATATTTTTTTTTCATAGATTATATCGGGACAGCAAAAATCCCCGAATGCTCCAAAATCCAAACGGCCTGCAAGGATAATGGTCATACATACGCGTTCGAAAGTATATGGGAAGGACATAGACTAGCAACCGAGAAGTACAAAGAACCATTCCACGAAGAGACCTACCAGCTTGCCAAGAAATTGTACGAGTCCAAGAATCCCATCGATAATTTGTTGGCCGCTATAACTACCACTATTGCTGTTGAGATTGACTGGCTTAATAGTTCAGACGTTGTGAGTTCTGAGTAAGTACAACTTCAGATATATCCTAACGGTGGTTATACCTATTGTGGAGTAATATATACAGACCGACAGACAGACACCCAGATAAACTTCAATATGAAAATGGTCTTTTAGGGAGGCTCAAAATGGATATTTCTTTGTTATTATTTATAGCGATTTTACAATACTCCCCCCTCCCCCCCCCCCCCCGTTCAGTTGGTGGGCAAGGAAAATAAAATCAATGTTAGGTTAAGCAGTTACTTTGACATTCTCGTATATTTTATTAACACAAAAACTATTAATCTCACTTTTATTACTTTGTCTTAATAAAGTTTTATTTGAATGAAAAACTAAAATCGCCATTATCTCACAGTAACTTTTTGCAAGTTAGATATGTATCTACTTCTCTATCGTATTATGTTTCGAAGAAAGTTAAATTGATTAAGCGAGAGAAGAACCTATTTAAATGTAATACAGTAATGTAATTTAAAAGTAATGTATATCTGTGTATATAAATAAAGATGTATATAAATAAAGTATATAATATAAATAAAGAAGTACCTGCTTGAAAGGGGTCCATTGTATGCTGAGTCTCAATTGCTCTCGCTTATAATTTAAGTTGTTTTATTAAATTATGTATTACTGACTAATATCAAATCTCGTGTATTATTTGCTTATGTATATATATGTGTAGGTATGTATATATATATATATATATATATATATATATATATATATATATATATATATATATATATATATATATATATATATATATATATATATATATATATATATATATATATATATATATATATATATATATATATATATATATATATATATATATATATCTATATATATATATATATATATATATATATATATATATATATATATATATATATATATATATATATATATATATATATATATATATATATATATATATATATATATATATATATATATATATATATATATATATATATATATATATATATATATATATATATATATATATATATATATATATATATATATATATATATATATATATATATATATATATATATATATATATATATATATATATATATATATATATATATATATATATATATATATATATATATATATATATATATATATATATATATATATATATATATATATATATGTTTGTGTGTATGTATAATATGTTTATATTATTTTTTATTATGCAATGCAACGTAAGTTCATAATATTAAAAGAGTCAGCTCGTCGATACCATTAAACAAAAACCAGCATCCCTAGATACGGGTCTCTGACCTAGTTAGGAATGCGGATAAACATTTTCACCATAGGATGTGCTCAATCTCTCCCAACTCAACCATATTATTTTAATGGTGTGTATATGACATATATAAAGTTATTGTAAATTAATAAATAAAATAAATAAAATCTTACCAACGGCTGGCAGGTCTTGTAATATTTTTCGTATGCAACAGCGTGTAGTATAAGCTTTATAATTGAATCTTTTATATCGAGTTTGAGCTTTCTTCTCATAATCTAAGCGGTTTTAACTGAGCAAGTCAAGCGAGGTATATAAAAAAAATATTTACGCAAATTTTCTATCTAAAATACAGTTTTGTTGAATTTTTCACAAGAGAAAAATATTGTAACCATTAGAAACCAATTTTAGTTATTATTTCCCCCCCCCCCCCCTAACAATTTACTATGGCTATCAAAATATATAAACTTAATAAAGTTTTCAATTTGTATTTCTGATGGCTTATTAGTTAAATTTGGCAAAGCAAACGAATTTTACTTTTTACACGACTGCCCAAAAGGAGTGTTATGTGTTTAGGATTTATCTATGTATGTTTTTCTTTTCTTTATTCCACCATAACTTCTAAACGCTTGAAACGATTTAGAAGTGTGTTATATTGTTAGAATCGCTTTGTCCTCCCAAGTGTCATAGGGCACGTGCTGCGATCCCTTGCTCCCATTTAAGGAGGAAGCAGTGTCTTTAACATACTCGTAAATCGCCGTATTTCGCGGTGCACGTTGACCTTCATCATTTGGCAGTTTAGTTTTTTACGTTCCTCCTCGTTTTACGCGACCGTCAGGAATAGATCCGGTAGGCCTAGTAACGGAGATAAATATTTGGAATATTAATTTAGCAAAATAAGTTACACAAAGTGTTATATTATTACACTCCACAAAATATTACCTACTTTTAAATAACCGTTTTTGGTTCTTACGAATTTATTCCAATCCAATATTTTGGAAAATTATAAAGCTTCGCAATTTTACTCGGAAAAAGTCCGCTATATACCTATTATTGATGAACCCCTGATATTTTATTTCACCATAACTTCTAAATGATTGAACCGATTTAGAATTGTGTGATATTGTTAGAATCGTTATGTCATCCCTAGTGCCATAAGGTTGGACCAAATGTCAAAAAATATTGTCTAAATATCTAAATGTCTATGAATTAACATAATTATATCGTGTTTAGTGTCAAATCAAAGGTCTGATTGGTACATCCCAGAAATATACAACTATCTATGTGGATAAATACATAAACTACAAGTATGAAATTTTTAGCATTTAATTTTGTGACGCATCCAAGTGTAGGAAGCCTATCTACTGGAGTAGTTGATTGTATTGTATTGTATTGTATGTCATTTAAAACCGTAATAAAAATAAATTTAAATGCAATAGTTATATTTAGTATATTTCCTTGCTCTTATATTTAAATTATATTTTTTTGAGATTAGAAAAATATTTCCGCCCTTATTCACTGCATTATTTTATTGTTTTCAGAATACTATTGATTACTCTCAAGTACATCGGTCTGATCGAAGAAGGATTAGAGAATATCCAGCCCTGCGACTGCCAAATTCTTCAGAAGGAGTTGCTCGCTAGGCTCGAAAACTATGTGGTCTCTAATGAACCGATTCTTAAAGTGTACGCGGAGAAATACAGAGTTGGCACTAGTCAGAAATAAAAGACGAGAAAATAAATGTTATTATAAGTGGTTTAACGAAAATGTGGTAATAAATCATATTTTCGTTAAATTGGCTTTGATATGGTTAATTCTTTTGTTACCCCTTCTGATTCTTTTGATCTTTTGATCCCCATTTGATCCCCTCAGGCCTCGATTGGCCGATATCGGCCAAAACACGATTCAGTGTGACGGACCCGTTTTAATTTTATTTTAATTTAATTTGTTTTATTTTATTATGTTTTATTATGTTAATATGTTTTATTTTAATTATGGGTACAGTGGTTTGGCAGTAATTAATGTTTTGGTGAGACAGTGTCACAATTCAATTTTTTTACTAATTTTTACTAATTTTTTTTGGGACATCAACTTGTCAATCGGCTGAGGGGCCGAGACCTAAAGGGTTAACAATATGTATTCAAGAATATATTTAAATAATATCTATGACTTATAAATTATAAATAGGATAAAAACGAATTTACCGCGTAAAGTTTGTAGCACCCGACGTTTCGGCGACGTTGTCTGAATAATTATATGTCGTGTATAATTTATAATTTCAAACAACCGCGATAGTCTTCGATTTCATATATCTATGACTATATTATAGAACGTGTGCTCACATAAAATTTTATTTACTTATTGTAACTCCTTCCTTCTCAGTCCTAACTCTACCTATGTGTGTTTATTCTTCAGAAAAAATATGTTAAGTGTTTAAATTATGAATGTTTAAGTGGAAACATGTAATTAGCTTTATAATTGAAACCTAATTATTTTATTTTATTTTATTTTACTATTATTTTATAGTAAACTTACAGATAGTAAATACATGATACTAGTATTTTTGAAACATATTCAAACGAAACAAATTTACTATCCTATGAATAGTTTACAATGCTTGCATTACAAATTACCATAGAAATACATGAACACGTTGATAGTAGAAAAAATATAATAAAGCTAATATTAAGGGTATGAAAAGTTATATTAAAGTAAATTGTTAATAAAGCTATTTGGGTAAAGCGAAATAGAAGTATGAGTAATTGGATAATAATATTTATAATATATATTATTCGATTCTACGACGAATAACTTTTAGTAGGTTCCAAAGTTTCTTAGATACTATATATTTTTGAAAATTAATATATGTGTGTAACGTAAAGATTAAAGTAGTAATGACACTTACTACTTAAAACACAAATATTTTGACACGTCCAAGAGCGGTTCTTAGCCGCCAATTGGACACGACGTAAACGTAAATGTAAATGTAAATGATATAATGCAATAGCATGTTATAATATAATAACCATATAGTACAGTAGATAGGGATGGCAGCTAGTGAAATCTTAAGAAGTAGGAGATAGGCTAGGTATGATCGAATCTTTAATTAAATTAATGGAATCATAAAATACATCTAATCCTTTACAAGATTTATTGAAAACGCGACTCATTCTGGTAAGAGGTATATTCGACGCGATCTTGTTATTGCAAGCGACAACAGAAAATGTTTGAGAGCTCCTCGTTAGTCGCGGTGGCACACGAAATTGAACTTTTTCTAGACTAGCTTGGCTGTCTAGTCGATTGTGCAAAAGCTTATGGAGACACATTAAATCAGTGATATTCCTACGTGTTTTTAAATCTATTAGGTTAAAATGAGAAAGCCGCTCTAAATAACCTTTCAGAGTATTTCTGAGGCCACATTTGTTTGACAGCATAGGAGTGAATTTCTTTTGGACTCGATTTTGTACCAAATGTATTGTAACAGTTGTATGTTTCGTAACAATAATAAAATAAAAATTAAAATCCCCTGCCCCCGGATTCTAAAGCGACGATACGATACACGGTTGTCGTCTTTCGTAGATATTTGCGATTCTGGAAGCGATATGACAGCCCTTCAATCGTCAGAAGTGAGATTAGGGTAGACGGCAGGACATGAGGTGTCGTCTGCATGTCTCGGCTCTAGGAGATATTTGGGAAATGGTAGTAAATATTCAGCAAAAATTACTGACTATTCCCACCCAAGACGATGGAAATTTCAATATAGCGCCGAGAAATAAATTTATTCGATTTAATATATAAAGGACGAGTTCTAAATTGCCCTTAGTTCAAAGTAGGGCTTGTTCTGGTGGTGGACAAATGATGGTCAAACCATTGAAAACCACGATCCATACTTTGAATTTGTAATAATGATGCTGAGTATGTTACTTCAAACGAAGAATTTAAACAATGCGAATTCGTGGCGAGACGAAGTTCGCCGGGGTCCGCTAGTTGTCAATAAAATTTAATGTGACCAAAAAATAGTCGACTTGCACACCTAATAAATTTTAATTTAATAACCATTACATACATACACTCATGCTGGAGCAACTATATCAACTCATGCTGGAGCAACTCTATCACGCGTCCCTACGAACGGGTCTTAAGATGAACATGGTCAAGACACAGGTTATGGCGAAAGCCGATCTCACACAGAATCCCATTTCATTGAATGGACAACCGCTGGAGCAGGTGCAGGAGTACACATACCTAGGACAGGTGATAAAGCTCGGCCGGGACTCGATGATGGCAGAGATAAAGCGACGAAAACAATTGGGATGGGCAGCCTTCGGGAAGCTGAGCTTCGTGCTGAAGTCCAGAATTCCCCAATCGCTTAAGACAAAGGTGTTTAATCAGTGAGTGTTACCGGTTATGACGTATGCTTGTGAGACATGAAAACTGACTGCTGGGATGATCCACGAGATTAAGGTGGTGCAGCGTAACATGGAGCGAGTCATATCGTTGCGCGATCGAGTCCCAAATGAGCTCATCAGACAGCGCACGAAGGTGGTCGACGTGGGTCAAAGAGTGGCCAAGCTGGAATGGGCTTGGGTCGGCCACGTGGCCCGACGACACGACGAACGGTAGAGCAAGCGCATTTTGGAGTGGAGACCCCGGCTAGGCAGAATAAGTGTGGGCAGACCACCGGCCCGATGGTCCGATGACATTAAGGAGACAGCTGGACCAGTCTGGATGAGAGAAACGACAACCGATCCGGATGGAGAGTGATTGGAGAGGCGTTTGCCCAACGGTGGGCGAATGCGCGCTGATTAAGAAGAAGAAGAAGAAGAACATACATACATACATACATAAAAAAATGAATTTAAAAATGACAGTTGTTAAATTGACAAATTTTACGTAAGCACTAAAAAACCACCAATGATCGATCCGAAACTTCCTTATCCGGTGACAATGCAGATTTATGATATAATGTAATATTTATTTTTAACTCTACACATTAAATTATACAATGAACGGCATTGAAAGAAACCATAAATATAACTTTTTTACATGTAATTTTTATAAACTAAGTATAATTAAGGTCATTTCTTAATCACCGGATAATTATAATGAATCTCGTAGATTCTCTGTTTTCAAATATATTCCTATTTTATTTTTTAATTATTTATAGTATATATAGACGTAACATTTACAAAGAGCAATTAGACGGTTTCTATATTAGTTATAGTCATCATCTGGAAAAAGATACAAAGATGCGTTCTCTCGTGAAGATTATTGTGATGCTTTCGGCAGTATATATGGTAAGTTTAAATGTATATATTAAAAAAAATTAAGTGTCTGCAATTATTTATTTATTTGTATTATTTTATTCGTATTTTTTGTATATTTGGCCACATTGTTATCGATGTTATAAAGTAACTCGGAAACATATATCATTTAATGTTTAGTGACCACCTAGCTACGACTGTACTATCCCGTATCTAGGAGAAGGGCGGAGTAAATAATATACAAAATTTTAACAAAAAGAAAAACCGTCTTATTTTTTTTTATAAGTGCAGCAGCCATGTCATGGTGATACTTAGAACGGGCTACCATACTTGAATGCGTATACAAAATTTCATGTATGTGCTGTTGACCGTTGAGGAGTTCCCTTGTCGGGAGCCAACCCTGGGTGCAGCAGCCATGTCACGATAACACTTAGAACGGGGTAATAATAACTGAATGAGTATACAAAATTTGGGGTCTGTACTGTTGACCATTCAGTATTCAGTATTCAATTTATTTATTCAGAATATACAATAAAAGCATGAATTATGAATTAAAGCTAATTATCGCATATTAGAATTCGTCAGTTTAAATGTAGATATAAAACGATTAAAGCATAAATATTAATTCGACAATAGCGTTGACTAAAGTCGGCTTTACACGGCAGACACAAAAAAAAAAATAGAGCTGAATCCATGTACATGAGTATACATATAAAATAGATAATTATTATAAGAATATTAATAGTCATCAAGCACTTTATACAAAAAATAATCACACAATAGGTAGTTATTGGATTTCAATTAGTTTTTCGTTTTCATGTTGTTTTTTGTTCTAAATTCGAATCCATTAGTAAGATCAGTCAAACAGCCATTGTGTAAGAGTGTGTTTCTTTTCTGCTACAATTAAAGGTGTTGTGTGATAAACAACGTTTCATTGTTTCTTTTTGCTCGACCACTGATAATCTCTAATAGGTTATGGGCCCAGTGGCTGAAGTTGAGTAAAACTGAACAGTTAAATTTTAAATAAAAAGAAACAAAAGTAAGTTCTACAAAAGCCGAGCCGCCGTGCCGTACATAAGTAGTGATTGTTTTTTACACAAGCAAAATGGATTTGATGGACGATAAATCGAGCGGTGGCTCTGTCATCCATCACAGATTGAACAGCACAAACTACAAATTGTGGAAATGCTGTGATGAAGTCGCGAGCTCTGACGGACGTAATGGAAGGAAAAGTTCCTGATGCAAATGAGGCCATGACAGTGAAAGAGCAATACGAGCGAAACGATGGCAAAGCAATGGCTATCCTGATTTCATCAGTGGATTCCGAGCAGGCAAATCACATTCTGATGTGCAAAACAGCGAAAGAAATTGCAGATAAATTGGCCAGTTTGCACGAAAAACGGAGCGAAGTGCGCATCATGTGCCTCTATGAGGAGTATTTTTCATTAAAAATGGTTGAGGATGAACCAGTCGCTGCATATGTATCAAGAGTGAACAGAATGGCACATGAAATTGAAGACCAAGGCGAAAAATTGTCCGATAACATCAAAATGGTGCGCATCATCAGTGGCTTGACGCCTAAGTTTCGTATTTCAAGGCCGTTTGGTACAATATCAAAGAGGGCCGAACCCTGGAGAGTTTGCACAGTCGCTTGCAGCTGGAAGAAGACCAAATAAGCAAAACCGATGATGTGCAATTGGATGCTGCATTCAGTGCGAAGTTCAAGTCGAAGAAACAGCAAGCCAGCAAGAAGACGCCATCGTCAATCGAGGAGTTAAAAAAAAAAACGAAGTGCAACAAATGTCATGAATTCGGGCATTGGAAGAAAGAATGTCCGAAGCGTCCTGAAAAATCGTCCGATGGCAAGAAGGGCGGCAGCGATGTTGCATTTTGTGCGAAACTCAACGGTGGAACAGCGATAGATTACAGCGATATTTGGATTGCAGATTCAGGTGCCACTGAACATATGTCTTCACGCATCGAGTGGTTTGTCAATTATAGAAAGTGCGACGCAGAGCGTTTTGTCGAAATCGCAAACAACCATCGTATACCGATTCGTGGCACGGGCACAATTTTAATTGAAGCCAAGGTCAACGGTGTGTGGCTGCAACGACATTTGAACAATGTGCAGTACGTTCCTGAGCTGAAGCAAAATTTATTTTCAACTGCATCCGCTACATCGAAGGGTTTCCAAATGGTCATCACCCGCGATAACTGCAAATTGATGGATGCTGATGGTGTTGTGTATGCTGTTTTTGTAAAAGATGACAGCAAACAATTGAGAATGATATTTCGGCAGCGACTGAATGAGCATGCGAATTCTGCGACCGTCACGCTTGAGCAACTGCATCATCGATTTGGGCACCTGAACGTGGAAGCAATTAAACGCATGTGCAAGAAAAATTTGGTTGAAGGAATCAAATTGGCGAGTGAAGCAAAATTTTTCTGTGAGGATTGTCATATCGGAAAAATGCAACGTGCTTCGCACCAACCAGCACTAGAGAGGGTAGCAGTTTGCGGCGAATATTTGCATGCTGACCTGTGTGGACCAATGGAACAATTGGGCATTGGAGGTTTTCGATTTTTCCTCCTGATCAAAGACGAAGCAACGGGATTCAAGTATGTATTCAATTTGGCTAGCAAATCTGAGGTGTGTGATAAACTCAATGCGATAGTGTCGCTAGTTCGCAGTACGACGGGCAATTTGGTGAAGCACATTCGTTTCGACAATGGCATTGAGGAGTTTCCTCGTCGGGAGCTAGCCCAGGGTATATATTCAGGACATGCTTACCATAAAAATAAATGAATTGTCATCGGAAATGAACCAACATGTAAATTTGCAATTTCATATGATAATATTTAAGGAGTTCCCTCAATTCCTAATGGATCCCATCATCAGAACAGGATTTTGATAAATTAGACCAATTTGTAAGTATATTCTTTCGAATAAAAAAAATATTTTCCGAATCGGTTCATAAATGGCAGAGTTCTGAGGTAACAAACATTAGCAAAAAAAGATACAATCGAATTGATAACCTCTTTTTTAAGTCGGGTTATAAGTAGAATAAGCAATACGTATTGGGCTCGATTGCGTTTCTTCGTGAACTAAAATCGGAGTTCAGAGTAATCATCGCTAGAGCGGAATGTCAAATGAACGGTTGTCTCTTTTTCGTTTATTAAAACTCCCATTAAAAGTTAAAGCATCTGAATCTAAGACCGCACGAAATGTGTTAAAATTTTATTCGGACGTGTATAAGTTCGACAGGTAGTTTTAAAGCGGGAAAATCGACGATCGTTCGTTTCTTATTACGCTCTAACGTATTGTTCTATCTCTATCGCTTGAACTGATTTCAGTTTTAGTTCACAAAGAAACGCAATCGGGCCCATTATGATATTATGCTAACTTAATTAAAGTAAAAACATTTTTCATAGTATTAAATGTACTTAATTAAAATTTAATAATATCAATAATACAATATGACAGATCAGTATTTTTAATTTTAAATAATCATAAATTAATTCTAATTTCAAATAATCAACCATTTTCAACTAGCGACAGATGATTTTGAGCGAAATTAATGATTTCTGCCTCATTTTTCTAAGGTTTCTGGGTCGTTTTTGATAGTAAATAGTTTTTCCAATCGATAAAATGGAACAAGGCGTACCAATTAGAAAAAAATACACGTTTGGGTCCAAAACCGATTTGGATCGTTTTGTTCGCCGACTCCTCAAATAAACCTTTTGTATCACTTTGACAAAACGGTCCTTTTATGAGCTGTTGTGGTATTTTACAAATCACATATTTTATTTCAGGCATGCGCTAAAAACTCATGCACTACCAAAGACTCCAGCGGTGTGGCGAACCCTATAGAAATCATGGGACCGTATTTAAAGACTCCGTAAGTATTCTATATAGGCGACGCCCATCAAAATAATTAGGAATAGGCCATGTCAGAAAACAATTGGAATATATTTTATTAACGTAATTTTTAATTCAAAATCACCTACAGTAAAATGGACATATTAAAAGGTTTTAAAAACTTTTTGGCTACTAGACAAAAATCTAGTAACCAAAAACTAATAACATTGTATAGGGCAATCACCTAGGCAAAAACAAGGGGTCAACCTCGGAATAAGAGATAATTAATTAAACTGTAACCAGTAAAAGAATCTTTCTTTTGCAAGAGCACTGCGCAGCATGTATTAGGTAACGGCTAGGACCTCATGCAAAGAATATTTCAGCAAGGCAAGGGTAATGACTATGTATTCGGCGTTCATATACCAGTGTTGTATGCTAAACAGCACCTAGCAGAAACACCAATTAATGCAGACATTCACTCGCATAATACCCTCGGTAGCTCCCTCTTATTCGTACCCCGAATACGACTGGCAGAAGTACAGAAAAGCTACTTGTACCTTAGCATTAAATTCTATAATCTACTCCCTACAAAATTTAAACAGCTGGAGGACATAAAATTCAAAAAAACATCAAGGAGATGCTGATAGGCTACCCTTTCTATAATCTGGCCGAATTTGAGGGCCATATTTTTTCAAATATTGTGCCCATTAAAATTACTTAAAAAAGTAGAGCCATATTGTCTGATTATTTTATATGCTCTTATATCTGTACTTTTAGTTTAAAATGCATAACGTAGCTTTAATTTATTTAAAATTTTACTGACAATTTGAATATTACGATGAATAATTTTACGATGAATGATTATTTATATTTATAGTTTGACAATCTAGTAGTTAATTCTTGACTACCTATATATGTTTAGTGAAGAGTAGTAACGAGACTTACTACCTAACCCAATTATTTTGACACGTCCAAGAGCGGTCTTTAGCCGTCAATTGGACACGACGAAAATGTAATGTAAATGTGATGGAAACTCGTATACACCTTAATTTTTTCGTTCTAAAATTTGTCTCAAAAGTCTCATAAAATCTCGTATCTGCGTCGTAAGTTAATCAAGGTCAAAGGCCACAAAAAACGGCTTTTCGCGATTATCCAGGTTTCTATAGCTCCAATGATGTTAACTATAATTAAAATTGTAGAGCATACAATTTGCGTTTTTTTTTTGTTTCAAACATTTTTTCATGCGCTCAACCGTTTTTGAAATAGAGGGCGAAGAGCGCGCATCGCTCTGCCATACATACTGTAATAGGTCACACAGCTGAACTTGCATTACATCATGTATGGCAGCGCGCTGCGCGCTATCCGTCCTCTATCTCAAAAACGGTTGAGCGCATAAAAAAATGTTTGGAACAAAATTTGTCGCAGATGGTATGCTCTACAATTTTTATTACAGATGTTAACATCACTGGAGCTATAGAAACCTAGATAATCGCCAAAAACCGATTTTTGTGGCGACGCGAACATGAAAGTGTATACGATTTTTTAAGCTTATTATCTCTCATTCCGTGGTGAAACCCCTAATATGACTGGACTAATATGCCAAAAACTGTTGCCAGTGATCCTTCTTAATTTCACAACGAGAACGCCCTTTGTTAGCGTTACGCGCGGGTGGAGGTTGGAAATTTTCAGTGGCGAATGTGATATTTCGATATAGCATTTCAGAGATGGGGTTCCATAATTGGATATTCCATAAATCAGGATCCATAAATTCGTTTTAGAACTGGAGCAGACATTTAATTTCAAGTTTGTTTGTAGATCTTTATTGAAGACGTACCTCTCTAAATTCAAGCATGAGCCATCGTTGGACGCTTTCCTCAAGATCGCTGAAAAGGGTACCACCGATGAAAATACACTCGCCAACATCCTGGGCTGGGAGATTGGTATGGTCATTACTCAGATGGGCAAGACGAAGACAGGAAAATGCGAGATTCCAGCGGTAAGTAGAAGGGAGCGAGGGAGCTCCTTCCCTTTCTTCTCTTCCTATATACTATTAGGTTCTTACTTATGAAGCTTTCTATAAAGGAAATTCAAGGTCAAAAACTTTGTAAGAAAAATATATATTTAGTTAATAGAAATATTCACACCTATTTTCTATGTAGATTTATCATTATAATTGAAATAACTTAATTACTCTGCTGTAATACTCTCGTGGACAGGAACTAATGATTTAAATGAGTTTTTCACTGACCCTTCGAAGACGTTTTTAAATCTTGTAAAAGTTATCTAAATTCTGAAAAAAAATGAAGCAATGAAGCATTTCTTAATTGCTGGCAAGTATGTTGAATGACCAAGAATCTCCAGGCGTAACTCCTGGAGCTTTGCGACTGTTTGCCATGAAGTCTGTGGTTATGTGAGTATGGTAGCATGGTAGTTTGTAAGTATAGTAGCTGAATATATTCTTCGGTGCCTAATTTATGCGAGAACCAACGTCACAAAACATGAACTAAATGGTGATCACCACACCCATGACACTCGCCACCGATTAAATATTGCCCTTTCCAGAGTGCATCTAACACAGACTCAAAAGTCCTTCAATTACGTTAGGTTTAAGCTTTTTAACTGCCTCCCTCTCCAAACTAGACTTCTGAAGTTAAAATTATTCGAGAGTTTTATAAAAAGAAAATTGGCATCCACACATGCTTTCTATACGTTGGACGAGTTCTACCGCTGTGCTGAATCGTTTGTAGTCTAAATAGTAATTGTATATTAGATTTAAAAAGTTTAGGGCATGAAATGCTATTTTACAATATTGATAGGATTTTTTAATATACGATTCAGGCGTTTTAGTTGTTAAGTTGACTATTGAAACGGCATTATTTCCAAATTATGTTGGAATTTAATTAGTGGATCATTTAATATTTCCTTTTATATATATTTTTTGTATTGTTATTTTTTTTTTCATGTGATTATTTTTATTTTATTTTGTTATGTCTTTTAATTTGACACTGTTGCCACTATTTATATTTCTTCTATGGTTTTTCATTTTGAACTTTAACTAATATGTAATTTATCTAATATGTATTTTTTCTCGACGATTTCGCCAGATTAGGTATCAACCTATGCTTGTTGTAGATATCTAGTCTTTTTTTAAATCAATTACTATTATGATTATGATTATGCGTTGTCCTGCAGAAGCAATGGGCGATGAGCGGCTGACCAGGCTCGGACATTTAATCACGAGCTTCTCCATCATTGTTTGCAGTTTTTAACAGTGCACATTTACGGTAACTGTATAGCCAGACCGCAGGAAGCTGTAATTCAAAATATAGCCACAGGATCTCATATTTGAAAATATATCTAGATCTCATATACTCGCTGAATATACCTCATATTCTGACGGCTTGGCAAAGTTCGAAATGCTGAGTCTTGAGCAGCGACGTAAAGTGACTGATATGACGTTCTTCCCCAATATACTTTCGCATCATATCGACAGCCCACAAATTCTAAGCAGAATAGCCTTAAATGTCCCATCGCGCCGAACTCGTCACCCAATGGTATTCAATATACCCAGACTCCATACAAATCAAGCAAGGAATTCAACTCTGCATCGATATATGGAAGCCTACGATGAATCGTTTCAGGAACTAGACATATTCTCAATGAGCAAATACGAGTTTATCAGATTATCAGAGCGGCAATATACCAGACCATAAAAGCTTGAACAGGGACAAACCTATGCAGACACACTCTCATATATACACAACTATGACACATACACGTAGATGTACTTACACACAACCATTAAACACACATCACAATCACACATATTAACACACTCATCCTACTCTATCATCTCTTCTCCGTCGTTCCCTTATTACTGAGGATCGTGGCCACTAGACAACAGTTTGCCTACGAGGCTCCTCCACTTCAACCTGTCTTCAGCATGGCGGGTCGCAGATTGTATTGACCCTTTTGTAACTTCTTTGATGAGGTCGTTCCGTCTGGCTGGTGATCTGCCTCTGCTTCTTCTTCCCTCCACTTGACCCCCGGAAAGTATTTTTTCCAGATTCTCTGGGTTTCTCCTGGCAACATGACCGAAGAACTGCAGGGCCCTTCTCATGCATACGGTGGAAAGTCTCACTTGGATGCCGAGTTCTTCCAGGACAGATTTGTTGGTGCGGCGTGCTGTCCATGGGATTCATAGCATTTTACGCCAACATCACATCTCCAGTGCATCGATTTTGGTGCGTATCCGAGCCTTCAGGGTCCATGTCTCCGATGCATAGAGAAAGATCGAGAAAACCAGAGCTCTATCATACATACTTTATCATACACACTCACAAATCGAGAGAACATGATTATATAACATAATATATACATATTATTACACAACATCACGCAAATAAACTGTATATTATCAGGAGACTATTTTGGCCGTAATATTGTTATTATTATTTATTAACTTAAGACCCGAGCGCTGTTTTTCTCTTTTGTTGGAATAAAATAAAATTTAAAAAAAATATGCAAATTTAGGAACATGGTTGCAAAGACTGATTACCCAGTATAAAGTAGTACACCCAGGTTTCGTCACCTGTCATAATATTACTCAGCCAATAATTGCCCTCCATCAAACTTTTCTATCATTTTACGACACCACTCTACACGCAGTCGTTTATGGTCTTCAGTGAAATCATGCGGTATTCATCGAGTGCAAAGCTTCCGATCTTCAAATACACATATAAACTTGTGAGGGACCACCCCTCACTAGACCCCTGGTTGTGCAATGTGAGGTGGTGGTGTCAACTTGCTGGTTATCTCCGTTTTAAAAGGCGATTTTAAGTGAATCAGAAGGTATTTGTTGAATTGATTGAGAGTTCGATATTGCCAGTTATAACGCTTCCCGAATAGGTCCATCCATCGCGTCTCTGTACTACAAAGCAAGCCGTTAGGACAATTTTTGGTGTAAGCAGAGAAACATATTGCGCCCCTTTTTAAGCTATTGCATAGCTTTTATCGCGGGCCTAGGCCAGCGCGGCGACGGAATGAAGAAATTTCTTAACGAAAATTAATGATTTTAAACTGATAATTACGTCTAAACGAGTACTGCTTACGATTTCAAAAATATATATGTTAAACAAGAACATTTTCCTAATATTCTTAGCTTTGAATATTTGAGATTTTGTTTATATATCATAGTGTAATTAATTTGTGAAATTACGTCTAACCGAACACAAAAACGACTACTACGCAAATACTATCTGGCGTATTATTATGAAACCTGCACCATTTAAAAATAATTTAATTATCTATCTTTTTATCTACGATTTTTTCGAATAATCCGGTTTTTTGCTTTATCGGAAGACGTTTAAATTATTCCGAATCATTTGCTACCGCAGCCGCAAGTGATTCGGAATAATTTCAACGTTTTCCGATAGAGCGCAGTTATCTGATATCAGAAAAAATACGTGTGGCACTCGGGGACTGCCGCGGTAAAGCTATTGCATAGCATTTTTTAACAACTTATGCAATTATAATTATTTATTTATTTTATTTTTTCTGATATCAGATAACTGCGCTCTATCGGAAAACGTTGAAATTATTCCGAATCATTTGCGGCTGCGAAAGCATTTTAAACGTCTTCCGATAGAGCGCCGCACACGAATTTATTATTCGATAAAGCAAAAAAACCGGATTAATCGAAAAAAATCGTAGATAAAAAGATAGATAATTAAATTATCTTTAAAATGGTGCAGGTTTCTTAATAATACGCCAGATAGTATTTGCGTAGTAGTCGTTTTTGTGTTCGGTTAGACCTGATTTCACAAATTATTTACATTATGTAATATAAACAAAATCTAAAATATTCAATGCTAAGAATATTAGGAAAATGTTCTTGTTTAACATATATTTTTTTCGAATCGTAAGCCTTACTCGTTTAGACGTAATTATCAGTTTAAAATCATTAATTTTCGTTAAGAAATTTCTTCATTCGGTCGCCGCGCTGGCCTAGGCCCGCGATAAAAGCTATGCAATAGCTTAAAAATAAAATAAATAAACTAAATAAATAATTATACTTGCATAAGTTGTTAAAAATGCTATGCAATAGCTTTACCGCGGCAGTTCCCGAGTGCCACACGTATTTTTTTTTATTAAAGCTGGTATCCTTACCATGTCGTCCATGTAAATATATATGTGCCTTTTATACGCCGAAGAGAATCTTTTAAATTGCGAGCTTCACTCCACTCGACATAGCTATAATACGCGACATAAAAACTATGTGTTATTGCCTAAAGTACGCTTGACTAAATATCAAAAGACATTTTTATATATTAGTTTTAAATTGTTCAATGCGAAGACTTGAGATGGCAGCATATACAATCTGCTTGAAAAATCAGTTAGTCAAACATGCCTTTTACAAACTGGACGACTTTTATGATATTGCGTCCACAATTGCTTGATTATAAATAATCATATTATGACTATACTTTTGCACTAAGTTTTAGATTTTATTGACATTGTTTTTAATTACGCATGTTTCAGAATTTTTCTTTTTCTTTTTCATTGTATTGATTATTATTTATTGTTTGATTATTGATTATTTTGTAAATTTGACTATTTTTAAGTAATCACCTCTGATTACAATTATTTTTTTTTCCTTTCAATTAATCAAAGCGGTTTTATCATCTGGTAAATTATGATTGTAAAATTTGACATGTTCCTCAGTATCGTGAAATGCTTTTATGGAATGAATAAATGATGATGATGATGAGGTAATATTGACGCGGATGAAGTGACTCGCGGAATGGATGCGTTTACGAGGATGTGAGGATATGGATTTTACTTGTGCTCCTAGTATCTCGTACTGGGCACTGCTTGAGTCTGTGGGAATGCAGACTGATGCTTCTCGTCTGGAAAAGGTAGGGAAAGGAAACCAAGGAGCCGGACTCGTTGAGCGACCTCGTGAGAGGGGTACCGAATATGCCGTAGCAACCTTGGGGCAGGTGATCACTCGAGGAATGATACTTTGGTTGCTTTTTCGCCGGTTTATATAGGCCGATAAATGATGCAATTCAAAATATTCAGAGTAAAAGTATTGTTTCATCGTGCTGATTCATCGCTGGACGAGGTAGCAAAATAGCTGAATTTGTGTCAGTGTATTTCACTGGAAATCAAAGTAATATGTCCCCAGAAAGTTCCATTTTCTAATTTCGTAATTGGTTTCCTATTTCTTTTATTATAAGTGACCAGTTCCAGAAACTTTCCATATGCCCCACGTACATACCCCGCCTACTAGAAAGACTGATAATTTCCTACTCCGTTCATTCTTTATCTTGATTTTACCCCCAAGCTGTGGGCACAGTATACTGAGGCTAACAGAAGACTCTCTCTCTAGCGACAGGGCACTGCGGGAAGAGAGTGCGAGGAATGTGGGAATGAGGAGAGGGTCACGTCTCGACGAACGCGTTTGCGTTACGCGCTGGTAAAGGCTGGCGCTTTTTTCGAATGTTTGCATATCCGCGTGGGCTGAGTAGCGGATGTAACGGACCTTAAGTCCATTACATGCGATCAACAAATGCATCGATTTCCAGTGAAATAAACTGACACAATTCAGCTATTATTTTAACCCGTGCAGCCATGAATCAGCACGATGAAACAATACTTTTACTCGGAATATTTTGGATTGCATCATTTATCGGCCTATATAAACTGGCGAAAAAGCAACCAAAGTATCATTCCCTGAGTGATCACCTTCCCCCAAGGTTGCGACGGCATATTCGGTATCCTTCCCATGAGGTGTGTCAACGAATCCGGCTCCTTGGTTTCCTTTCCTTATCCTCCCTAAGTCTCAAAGCATCAGTCTGTAATCCCACAGACTCGAGCCGTGCCCAGTACAAGATACTAGGAGCACACGTACAATCCTCATCCGTATATCCTCGTAACCGCAGTCGCGCATTACACTCGCGTCAACGTAAACTGTTCGGGAAGCGTTATAACTGGCAATAGCAAACTTTCATTCAATAAATACCTTCTACTTCAGTCAAAACCGCCTTTCAATACGGATATAACTCGTAAGTTGATACCACCACCTCACACCGAACAATTTGGAGTCTAGTGAGGGGTGGTCCCTGACACGGATATCTGGCGGCCATATCCAGGCCTTTACGACTCGTGACATATTCGCTTCGATTTCAATTTTGTTCTAAGAGGAGCTACTGTCTGGTATACTGTTCAGTGGGCCTATTTTCAAGGCACGCGCGTACGACTGCGTCATCTTTTGACATTATATTCACGTCATTCCATTCGATTTATCTTCGAGTGATTGAAATTTTAACATGGCACTACCCCGAGTTTCCTCGGGTTAAACTAAGAAAGAATTAAAAATATACTTGACAAATTTTATTACATTATTTTCAGCTTATAAGGCAGTCTGTCGCATACGAGCTTTCTGGCAAGACGGAGGACCTGCTGTGTGTCATAAATTTCTTAGACGAAAATGCCAAAAGGGCAGCCAGCGATATCGTCGAAATAGCGATGGATAACTTCGGGTGTCCAGGAATTTACAAGAAACCTGTAAGTATTATCATCAACGTCCCTTGGGTTATCCCGTTGTCGAAGAACACGGAATTCTGTATGGCAATTCATCTTTTTTTTCTTTTTTTTTTATTCAGAGAACATATACATTTTTTAAAATATTAAAATCTTGCTAAACTGGTATACAGTTTGCTGGCGAGACAAACTCTTATTTTTCTAGCCTTACACTTCTAATTTTGTGATACAAAAAGACATTAATACTATAAAAAAACAATGCACAGCAGTATTACTACTGGTCTTACTACAGGCTTAAATTAGGCCAGTATTACTACAAGCTTAAATTATAGAAACGTATAACAAATTTACTTATGACCACTAATTTCACTATAAACGTCCAACAGGTAGCTTTTTATCTCTTTTTAAACATCTGTTTGCTCACGCTTACACAGTCTTCCTCAGATACAATAGTATTAAAGATTCTTGGGATGAGGTACTTTAACGTCCTTTCACCATAGTAGTTGTTCGCTCTTTTTTCTTCAAATCTTTTACGGACTTTTTCTCTAACATTCCTATTGTACTGTATTGGTATTTTTAATTTATTTAATAGGCCCTGTGCAGTTAGGCCAATAAGACCACTGCGTGAGGTTCGGCCAAACTTAAGAATCGACATCTATCCGGCAGCCTCCACGCAGAAGTTCGAGCCCGGGTAGGACCCTGGCCCGGGGGCAGTTTCCCTAGAAAACGCTCTTTGGGCGCTCCTGGAAGGTTTGGTCACCATGCGGCGTCAGACAATCGACTATGAACTCAGACTGATAGTGGGGGAGTCTAGAAACGGCTTTGTTTCCTATAGAGTTGAGGCGGTTGTTGATGTGAATGAAACGACCATTCGGCTACCAGATACCGGGGAAAGCCAAGAAAAGGATGCCGTGGTCCGCGTTAGACTCGGCAAACATCGATCACCGCTACTTTAGGAAGAGGATCGCGCAAGCGACTTCGAACCTGTAACCAGTCGGGAGGCCGGAGAAATCTGACCATAACTGGTAGGGAGGGCGCTTGGTCTGTCCGCTGGGTTAACTACCCGGTACCCGGCGGAAGGGTTGGTCTCTCGCGGGCTAGTGGCGGAGCTAGATAGTATATTGTCCATTGCCTAAGTCTTCTACGTACATCCCATGGCTGAAAGAACGAACACATATCGTTATACCAACCTGGGGTGACGGGTTCGCCTGTTGTAGTCGACATCCCTTTACTGGCAATTCATCTCTAACTGCATTAGTTGTCTTACCAAATAGCAGTCACTAGGAATGTGTCATGTTGTTGAACGGCGATGTTGCACCCGTTGTTATCCAGGGTAGACTCTACGTATCACGCGGTAAATTCACGTTTACCGCGTGATACGTGGTATCGTTTTAATCAAAACGTGATTTTGAAGATGTGTCAAGGAAAATAAGGGAGTTTGAGAATTAAATATAAATATACAAAAAAAGAGAACAAAGAAATGGGCTGTGTCACCCTTAGACTTTCCCGGCAATTAGCCAAGGACAAATTGCATGCGTGCAAAAATCGAATTGCAAGCGCGCGTCGCCGTAAAATTCGCCGTTAAACATTCTAATTTCGTACCAGCGACACAACGCAATAAATATTTAAATTTGGAACGTACGTCGCGCGATTTTAAACGCGCAACGCTGCAACTTTAGATATTTAGATCCCCGAACTTTGTATGGTGGACTTGAAATCTTATTTATTTGGCTTGTATATGAGATATTCCCACCAAAATTTGTAAATTTTTAAACCGAGTTTTAAGTCTTTAAGTCCAATATTTAAAGATTAAAGTATTACTAGCGCCTCCCCTTGGTCGACCGATTTCAATCGCAATCTTTTGACCTGTCGCCATGATCAACTGATTTTTTTTGTTTTTTTCCAATTAAAAAAAATGTTTACCTGCTCGTACTGAATCACCCCCTTTAAGGATGTCGGTACCTAAAAACTTACCCTGTATTAAGACTGAATCGTCGCTTATGTGAGGTAGAGGCCCCGGAATCGACCTAGAATCCGTGACCAGACTGGAGGACAGAGATATACTGTCAAATATGGTAGTGAGGGCGCGAGGTCGGTCAGCTGGATTAACTTCTCAGTGCCTCGCGGAAAGGCTTTGGACTCTCACGGGTATGTTGCTAGACTTCGACGGTGGACTGTGCTGTTCATAAGTCTCTGCGTTCACCCCACTGTTGAAAGAATGATCCAATATATTTATAATTGCCTAGGGTGGCTGGTTCGCCCGTAGCAGTTGACAATCAAGTTTAGGGCCTCACTTTTATTCATGCTGAAGCTCGTATGTATATTAGAGACAAGTTTGAATTAAGAGGGTTAATCATTTCTGCAGGCTATTCCAAAATAGAAGTCATTTTCGCAATAAAACAGTGCTTTCTTATCTTTTTAATACGGTTTTATTAGGTCGACCTGTATGTAACTATGTAATGGAATCTAAGGTAACTAATTTAACCATCTTCCAAGGATCGTAGCGTCATGAAAATTGACAGCTGTATGTTCTGATGAAAATACAATAATATGGTACTATCGAACTGATCTGATGATGGAGTCGGATGATATGAACTGGAACTTCATGATGAAACATCGTATCAAAGCTGTGTTTGGACTTGTTAGAAAAGTCTTGGAATGAACTTTGACCACGATTAGGTTTCAAGGTCTGATGATGAAGCCGGAAGATAGGCACTGGCATTCCATGATGGAATATCGTACCATAGCCGTGTTTGGACTTGTTAGAAAGGTCTTGTAATGAACTTTGACCACGATTAAGTTTCAAGGTCTGATGATGAAGCCGGATTTTTTGGTGTTTACGTGCATTTATAAAAGCGTGTTTTTAGTGTTTTTTTTTTAAACAATTAATTTATTTGAAATATCAACGCGTCGCGTCATTTAATTTTCATTGTCCGAAACATTAAAATTTGGCGATATTAAATGTTTACGCGCCCGTCATAATTGAAATGCTCGGCGTACGCGGCGCACTATCCCTTTATTTAATTAGTTTTTTATTTACTTCTAGATACGGACATTTCCTAAATGCTACTACGATAACTGTGATGCCTCAGACGCCACAGCCTGGAAGGAGCTGTTCCCGGTAATAGAAGGAACATTCAAGAAATACGGAATTCCAATCTTCCCCGAGACGTACGGAGTCCTGGATTCAATGTACAAGTCTAATGACTTTACACAGCAGAGGGTCGCTGGCATTTGGTTCTCCCTGGCCTACCATGTCGCTCTCCTGCAGGAATTCGAACTCGGTGCTGATCCAGTTGTGTACAATTTGATCGTAAGTACCTATACTAGATATTCGCCTTCACGCTTTAAAACAAGAACAATAATAAAAAAAATAAAAAACACGACTGCCGGTACTGCACTTTTGTCAGAAGCATCTTGGAATATGCATCTCAGGTATGGAACCCTTGTTATGATAAATATATAAAAAAAGGAATCGAGCGCATTCCAATGAAGTTCGTGAAATATCTCTGCTTCCGTCTGAAAATCCCATACAGCTCATTAACTATTTCAATTTATGCAAGAAATTTCATATCCTCCCCTTGATTAAGCGGCGTGAAACCGCGGACTTAACCTTTTAGCTATAAATCACCTCCAATAACATTAACTGTCCTGACTTACTAAATAAAATTAATCTCCGTGTTCCTTCCAAACTCAATAGATTTAACTCTGCTCTTCATGTTCCTCATGCTGGTACCAACTATAGGCAAAATGCATTTCTGTGGCGAACAAGTGACAATTTCAATGATTTGATTGAACGCTTTGACTTTGATCTATTCTGTACGAGTATTAACTCAGCTAGGCAGCGGCTGAACAGTGAATTCTTTAGCATTAATTGTTGAATAATTTTTGATGCATTTTTAATCGATAGCTTTAATTGAAAGATCACATATATTTCTACAATGTTACTTAAACGTGAAAACCTTTAATTGGCTCTCTGTTATCTTACTCCGTCTTTTTGTTGAATTATAATTAGCTGTTGGTTTTCCTAAAAATAAATAAATAAATAAACAAATTACGAACGATTTGTTTGCGCAGAAAAGCTCGTTTTTAGAGAATAAACTTTAATAAAAAACAATTTACGAACGTTCCATTATGGTCGCATTAAGATTCGAAATTTAAATTCTAAGTGTCAACATATTTTAAAATTTTCTCACCTCTAAATAATAATTAAATAATAAATTTATAAGAATATAGTGAATTATAAAGTCTGGATTCACTCGCGGTTAACACGGGACGCGTCCCGAAGGATCTTATCGGTCTGAGCTGTTCACTTTAAATATTCGACCAGCGTGTCTATGGACAAAGTCGACCATCGAAAACAAGCGAGCTGTCGTTACTGGCTGGGGGCAGATCGACTTTGCTGAAGATACATCGGACGACTTACTGAAGGTGGTGGTGGATTTGATTGACCAGCCGACCTGT